>CAUYON010005602.1:0-10773 GCA_963573935.1 Arctocebus calabarensis | reverse complement strand
CCTTCTAAGATGCACCATAAGTGTGATCCCACCAATCCCTCCCTCCACCCATCCTCCCCCCTCCCCTCCCTTCCCTTGCCCCTTTCCCATTTCTTGTGCTATAACTGGGTTTTAGCCTTCATATGAAAGCTATAGATTAGTTTCATAGTAGGGCTGAGTACATTGGATAATTTTTCTTCCATTCTTGAGATACTTTGCTAAGAAGAATATGTTCCAGCTCCATCCATGTAAACATGAAAGAGGTAAAGTCTCCATCTTTCTTTAATGCTGCATAGTATTCCATGGTATACATGTACTACAATTTATTAACCCATTCATGGGTCAATGGGCACTTGGGCTTCTTCCACAACTTAGCAATTATGAATTGGGCTGCAATAAACATTCTAGTACAGATATCTTTATTGTGATGTGATTTTTGGTCTTCTGGATATACACCTAGTAAAGGAATTATAGGATCGAACGGCAGATCTATTTTTCGATCTCTAAGTATTCTCCAAACATCCTCCCAAAAGGAATATATTAGTTTGCATTCCCACAAGCAATGTAGAAGTGTTCCCTTTTTTCCACATCCACGCCACCAACTCTGGATTCGGGATTTTGTTATGCGGGCTAATCTTACTGGAGTTAGATGATATCTCGAGGTAGTTTTGATTTGCATTTCTCTGATCATTAAGGATGATGAGCATTTTTTCATGTGCTTGTAGGCCGTGCACCTGTCTTCTTTGGAGAAGTTTCTCTTCAAGTACTTTTCCCACCCTGAGATGTGATCACTTTTTCTTTTGTTGCTAATACATTTGAGTTCTCTGTGGATTCTGGTTATTAAACCATTGTCAGAGGCATTACCTGCAAATATTTTCTCCCAATCTGAGGACTGTCTGCCTGCTACACTTCCTGTGTTCTTAGAAGTGCAGAAGATTTTTGTTTGATCAGGTCCCCGTAGTGTATTTTTGATACTGCTTCAATTCCCTGGGGAGTCCTCCTCATAAAAATTCACCCAGGCCAATTCCTTCGAGAGTTTTCCCTGCACTTTCTTCTAGTATTTTTATAGTTTCATGTCTTAAGTTTAAATCTTTGATCCAGTGAGAGCCTATCTTAGTTAACGGAGAAAGGTGTGGGTCCAGTTTCAGTCTTCTGCAGGTCGCCAGCCAGTTCACCCAGCACCATTTGTTAAATAGGGAATCTTTTCCCCACTGAATGTTTTTAATTGGCATGTCAAAGATCAAATAGCAGTAAGTAACTGGGTTTATCTCTTGGTTCTCTATTCTGTTCCATTCATCTAACTCTCTGTTCTTGTGCAAGGACCATGAAGTTTTGATCACTATCGATTTATAGTACAGTCTCAGATCTGGTAGCATGATTCCTCCTGCTCTGTTTTTATTTCTGAGTAATGTCTTGGCTATTCAAGGTTTTTGCTGATTCCATATAAAACGAAGTATTATTTTTTGAGGTCTTTAAAATAAGACAATGGAGCTTTAGTAGGAATTGCATTAAAATTATATATTGCTTTCAGTGGTATGGACATTTTAACGATGTTCATTCTTCCAGCACTGAGCACAGTATGTTTTTTCATTTGTTGACATGTTCAGCTATTTCTTTTCTTAGAGTTCAAAGGATTGACCAGTCCTTTCCCTGTAAGCTGGGACTGGTGTTTGTACCTTTTCCCCTAGAGTTTTGCCAACCCATACTTTGCTACTGCCTGCGAAACTGGGGGCCTTCTTGATGTGGTGTGGTTAAGTGGCTCTGTCTTATTTTCAGCTGGTCTCTCTCTTACCTTAGAGAATTGGTTACTCTGTGTTGGAATCTAAGCTGTGGAGAATACCAGCAGTTCGGTCACCACATCCCCCATAGATAACAATTGAAAAAGGAAAATCAAACCTTCCCACTACCACACACCCAGTGTACCATGTTGGAATGTCCTTGGGTGATTGGGCCAGTTGAAGAGGTCCCAATCAATTGTCCCAGTCAGTACCAACCTCAAATCAAAGACTTGAAAAGTCTCTGGCAACTAGATAGCAGGAGTCTGCTGGCAGTTCTAGTATAAATTGCTCCAGGGTTCTGTGAGCTCAGGAGGGCCCCCCAACCAGTAAATTAGTCTGGGAAGGTTGATGCCTCCTTCCCCACCTTGCCTCTCTGTCACACCCAGTCTCTGGTAACCCTGCAGGGCTGTGATCCAGTTCCCTCCAATGAGCAGATGCTCTAAAGGTTTGCACCTGCCTAGGTCACAAGGGGCTCTGTGGCTCCTAGGCCTTTCCACCAGTTTCTGTCAGTATTGGCAGGGGGGAGGTGAGGCCTGACAACCTGGGTACTTGATAGGGGCTGGGGTGATTCACTCAGTTCTAGCCCTGTCCCTGAATGATGTTGCTGATAGAACAGAACAAGTTTGCAGAATTTCTGCCCTGTGGAAGAGACACTGGGTCGCTAATAGTCCTGACTCAGTCTGTTGAGCTTCAGCCCTTTGTCTCAGCTGTCATCCCGGGAGGGCCAGGTGCTGCTGAAATTTAGCAAAGCTTACCCACCACGTGTATTCTAATCCCTGTGCTCTGCCCCAGCCAGTCCCGGTACCGCCTCAGGCACATCGTTCACTCCCGAGTTCTGCACCTCTGCTGCAGGACCGCTCAGCCACCAGAGAAGCCAGCTTCCCTTGGCCGCCCAGAGAGAGTGGGAGTATCTCCTTAACAGGGAAAGGGGAAAGGGAGGGGAGGGGAGGAGGGAGTATGGGTGGAGGGAGGGCAATTGGTAGGATCACACCTACGGTGCATCTTAGCAGGGTACTGGGGAAACTTATTAAATGTAGATTATCAATGTCTTTATATAGCGATCAAGAAAATGCCATGAAGGCTATCTGTAACAGTACGATCAAAACATTTCTGAATGTATATGAATCGTGCTCTATGATTGCACCAATGTACAGAATTATGATTCAATAAAATTATAAAAAAAAAAAAAAAATCTCCAGGAGTGCGAGGCCCACAGCCATTGCTCCCGCTGCTGCTCGGTGCCTCTCCAGTTTGGCATCCTCTTGACTCACTTTCCTCTCGCCACTCCCGAGCTGGAAAAACAGCACAGATCAGCAACAGCCCACACCTTGTCCACACCCCTCAAGAAAATGTCCAAGAATCTGGACTCCATGGGGGACAGACCTCCAGACCTCAGGGTGAGAGTGGAAGGGAGTGCCGGGAGTTCAAACTTGCAGGTAGAGAATATATAGAGTTTTATACAGTTTTATGCCTGGCAGGAGAGTGCCATGACACCCTAGTAGGGGAAGGAGGTCCAGTTTTTAGAGGGTCTCTCCCATGTGGTAGAGTGGGAGGACATCTGAACTCTGCTCGCTTGTTTGTATGGAGGTATGGAGTATGCTGTGAGCCAATCTCATGTGGGGAGGGGACTCCTGTTCACTTGGCCATGTGTTCTGTACCTTTTATTTGTATCCTTGGGGGTCACAGGTCACGCCAACAGAGTTGGTGTGTGTTCTTCATCCTTCTCTTTTGGCTCAGTTCCAAACCGTTGACTTTCTTGCTAAATTTCTGTCTTTTAACTCTCCTTCTAGATAGGAGCGTCTGCAGAAAGCTGGCTACAGACCACCTTGGCTCCTCTCTCTCTCTTTTCCCCAGTTTCTTGAGTGTTCCTTTAGATATTGTAAATATTTCCTCTTCTTCTTTTTGATCAAATGGAAGCATCATATATACAGTTTTGCCATTGCTTTTCAAAAACTTAAAATATATTTAATTAATATAATTTTAGTAATGAAAAATTAGTCTTTTGCCATATGTGCTGAAAATATTTTCCAAGTTTATCATCTGTCTTTTGACTTTGTTTAGGTATTTTTACCACACAGAAGTTAAATATTTTACTTGGTCAAATTTCTCAACTTTTTATTACTTTTGTTTTTACTTTTTCTTTGTAAAATCAAAGAAATTCCCTCAACCAGTCGTAAAAAAACAAATCTTTCCATGTGTACTTGAAATGCTTTTATGGTTTTAACTCTTTTTTTCAGTTAAATCTTTATCTAGAATTTATGTTGGTGTAAGATGACATTTTAATCCAATGGCTAGCCACTGAGTCCAATACCATTGAGGAATAATCGATCTCTTTTTTCCTTCACTGATATGAAAAGCCAATAATTGTTCCAGAACATTTAGAGAACAAAAGGGGAAAACATTCCAGGCAGTGTGAATAATGTGAAACAATGAAAGCTCTACCAGCCTTTCAACCCCTTGTTCCCATCTCTATCTCAATCTTTTCAGAGAAATCTCTTTTGAAAATGGTGATCACCACCACCACCACTACCAGTGTACCTCTTCATCCTTACCATGTATCAGATACAGTGTGAGCATTTTATAGGCATCTGCCTTAATCCTCAAATCAGCTAGGTAACAAAACTGTCTTTAATTTTAAGGTGGGGAACCTGAGGAAGTGAGGCTTATTGTGGTCCTTTGTAAGACTGCACATCTAGTAGAGATTGTAGCATGAGTCTGAACTACCTAGGAGGTTTGTTACCAGATCGTGTGCTTTTAAACCCTGGGCAATACTTCCTCTCCACAGTCTTTCTTAAACAAAACCCAGCTTTCCCTTGAAATCATTTGTTCCTTTTGTTGTTCTTCTAAGTGATAGTTGGATCTTTTTCCAATATAGCAGGTAGAGAAAATGGGGATTCAAAACTGGAGGTTGAGCCATAACTTTGGAAGCTGTTTCAAATGTTTAGTGAAATGTCTGAACTAGAATAGAGGAATGGAATTGAAGAGAACAGGATATGTTTCCAAAATATGTAGGGGATAAAATGAGCCAGATTTAATGGTTGAATGGGCATAGAAGGGAGAAAGGGAATTTAAAGATGACTTACATTTTTAATTTGATTAGCTGACCAGGTAGCCAATGTTGCTGTCAATTGAGAGAGAATTTAGAAAGATAAGCTGGATTTCAAGGATAGCAGAAGAAGATGAGTTTAATTTTTAACTTGAAATAATAAGCAGTTTTATATTATAAGCAGTTTTATGTGACTCTGAAACCATTAGATTCAGACAGAGAATTAGAATTGGGAATTCATTACTGCATAGACTTAAGTTGAAATTTTTTTTGAGACAGAGTCTCAAGCTGTCACCCTGATAGAGTGTCATGGTGTTACAGCTCAAAGCAACCTCAAACTCTTGCACTTAAACAATTCTCTTGCCTTATCCTCCCAAGTAGCTGGGACTATAGGTGCTTGCCACAAAGCCTGGCTATTTTTTTTGTTGTTGTTGCAGTTTGGCCGGGGCCTGGTTTGAACTTGCCACCTTCATTATATGGGACTGGCACCCTACTTACTGAGCCACAGGCGCTGCCCCAGTTGAAATTTATGAAGTGAATAAGATCACCTAGAGAAAGTATGAAGCATGAAAAGAGGTATGGGATAATACAGAACTTTGGTGAACATCAGCATTCATTTTAAAAGGAATAGAGAAAAAAATAGAAGAAACTGGAGAGTAAACAACAAAAGTAAGGTAAGCAAAAGCATCAAATGTAAGTAAATTTAGTTGTATAGACAATAGGAAAATCAATGAGAAAATACCCCATTAGATTGCAATGATGAGTCATTGATGATTTTAATAAAAATAATTTCAGTTCAGTGGAGTGGAATATTGCAGTCAGGTGAACTCTGAAGAAGAGCCAATGTTGAGGAGATGGTCTGGATTACACTTTTAAGAAGTCTGGGACAGAAACAATTGAATTATAATAAAAAAGAATGTGAAATCTGGAGCTTCACTTGGAATAGCAAAGACTTAAGAATGTTTAGTGGATGAAGGCAAAGGAACCAGCATAAGATAAATGAAGGAGACCATCTATTCTTATAGAAGACACAAGGGAAGGTCTCAAAGACACAGGTTGTATGGGGAAGCTGGCTTAATATTTTAAGATGGAAGAAAAAGATATGTGGTTTTCACAAGGTAGAAAAATCTGTATACAGATAGGAGAATTGGCATATTTTTACAATGAAGTAGATAAATTTACCTATGAATGAAGGAGCAAGAGTAGTTGATACTTAAGAAGAGCAGTAAAAAGGATGTTAGAGTGATATATTTTTGACTGAGGGTATATAAAAATAATTTATTGGCAGTTCTGGGTACCTGGTTGATAATAGAGATTCTGAATTTCTTGTGATGCCAATTCATATTCTCGTTATCTTTTCCTGGTTCAGAAGAGAAGATAGAATTTCATCATATTGACTTTGTGTTGATTTGAAATGCTAAAGACATAAGGAAATTTAATATATCTTCAAGATAATAATTAAGGTGGTAAACATTTTAGTAAAGTTACATACAGAAAAACATGAATAATAAGCTAGAAGAAAATACAAATATCAAAGAATTTGATATCTCTAGGATATAGACGCTTGATGAAGTTGAATTTTGAGGACAAGGCTTGCAGTCAGAGAATGAAGTGGAATGATTTTCAGTAATAACAGGATTCAGAGTTTGGTGATGGGTATAGGTAAGTCTAAGCCGATTAATGATGTAGGTCAAGGTTCAGAGATTCAGAGGCTGGTTTGCATGAATTATTAAAAGAAACTGTGACTTTTCATAGACCACCATAGTAAAACAGGAAGATTCTAAGTAAGAGGACTGTCAGTGGCAGGGAAGCAAATAAACAGGACATAGCCTGATAGCATGAGTATTGTAGACGTTTAAATAGTTCTGCCTGTGAAAAGAGGAAAATCAGATGACAGGAGAGAATGTTCAAGATGAATTGTTCAATGAAATAAGCAAATTATTGGAGACAATTTTATGGATATACGTATAAGTAGATATATAGTGTGATGACCACTATAATTTCAACAAACATATTTAAACGTATATTTTCCATCAATATTGATAATTCATTAAGTCCTTTAACATTCTCTCCCAAGTGGGAGTTTGAATGTTTTTATTCCTTTCTTGTTACTCACTATCAAATTGTGAATTGTTGGTCATGACACTCCTTGTATCTTTCCTTATTATAGTAGTTTTAAAATATGTACAAATCTAATTCCACTTATCTGGAATTTTCCCTGTATTATTAACTTGTTTCTAGTGAATAGAAAGCGGTGGAAGTTATGCTTTATGACATAAGAGGCTGGATTATAAAAGGAGATACAGCATACACATGCTTTTTTTTTTTTTTTTTTCTTTTTTTGAGGTATGGTTGCCATGCCTCTAACTGCCATGCTGTAAGGAATCCCAGGCCACTGAGAGGCTGCCTGAGAGGTTTCAGCCAATAGTCTCAACCGAGATCCCAACTTTTAGCTAGCATTACCTTCCACATAAGAATGAAAAAGCCACGGAGATGACTTTACCTCCAGCTATAACTTGACTATGTTCACATTAGAGACTCTCAGCAAAAACCACCTACCTGAGTTGAGTCAATTCCATAACTGTTACATATAATAAAAAATAAATGAATGTTCTACACAACTATGTTTGGGGTAGTTTGTTCTGCCCTATAATCAGAACAGTAGAAAACTGAATTAATCTTCAGTGTTGCAGCTATATTATCAGTAATTATTTAGATGTAACTACAATATTTTATTGATTTATTTCACTTTCATTCATCCCATATTAGCATTTTTCTAGTATTCTTTGCTTATTATGCAGGAATATGTACTGGAGTTTTTTGTTTGTTTCTTAGTTTTTTTCCTCCCAGAATGAACTCTGGGTCTTTGTATGTCTTTGCCTCCAAAGTAGTTCTGTCCCTTGAGTGAATCCTTCACACAATCCGCTGTTCGTTCTTGAGTTGCTAAGAAGCTTCATTGGTATAAATGAATTCCATTCACTAGATTTAGTCTACATAACTGATTGGTGTTACAGTTTTATTCTTCCTAATATATGGCATTCCATATAATTTCCCTCATACATTGCAAATTTATTTTGTCTGCTAATGGCACACAATAATATATATCAATAGATATGTATACACAGATGTACATATAGATTCATAGTGAAATGATCATTAAAATTTTATCCAAAATATTTGAACATTGAAAATTTATCAAGCCCTATAAACTTTTCTACCATATAAGACAAGTGTGCTTTCATATTTTTCAGCACTGCCATAAATTCTTCTTTTATATATCCTTTCTGTCTTTTCCAGGATGTTGGGGACATGAGTAAAGCAGGTGCCAAGTCAACCATCTTTATCTAGACATTACAACTTCCAGACTTACAGTCAGATCTCCAATTTACTCTGCCTCTATGTGTTCTAAACTTAACACAATCTGGCTTCTCTCCCCTGAAGTAAGATTGTGGGGACTAATCCCGTGAACTAATTAACCATCAAAACCTCTGTCGATTTTCAACTCTCCAACTGGTGTTCAACACTACTGATGTATTCCTATTTTAAGATTCTTCCTATTTTGTGGAAACATTTTGTTTTGATTTTTATCCTAGATATTCTTTCTCTATTTTATTCATTTCTTCTGCACATTATTTATTTATTTGATGATACCATGGTAAAATCCAAATCCGTTTGATAAACAGGTTATTGATCTTATTTAATTCTATTCACTGATCTGCTTTTAAACTTTGCCTTTGTTCAGTGTGGTGAGTTTATTGTCCCTGAAGTCCTCCATGCTTTTTTTAGATTCTGAGCATTTGTTTATATTATGCCTCCTACATGGATTAACTGCCACTTGGATAATCTTTGCTAACATTATCCATCCTTCAAAAAGGAGCCCAATTCTCTATCCTTTATGAAGCATTCCCTGACAATGCCCAGTTTCTTGTTTTGGCTTCTTCAGTTAAATGGTCATTTTGGTTAATCATGAACTCCCTTTTTTTTTTTTTTTTGTTTTGAACTCCCATTTATTATTAATTACCTCTACATTTATATTCTATTCTGAGGTTAATTTTTTTAAGAGCAGAGTTTGGGTCTTACATTTTTAAAATCTCTTCCTTCTGCATATAATCTAGTAATATGCACATGAAAAACACTAACATTACTATTCAATTGATAAACAAAAAACCAGTGATATATAACTAGCAATAATTCTTTCCTGACTAGGAAAAAAGGTGAAAATTTTGGAGTTAAGAATTTGGTCCACCTCAGAGTGGCTTTACGATGACGGCTGAGTAATAGCTTCCTTGCAACTGGGCACGGTGAGACTGGGGAGAGAAGAACTCAGGCATCTCTGGCTGGTGAGATCTGCCCAGAAACATCCCTTTGGGGACATAGGGAGACAGGGTGAAACTTCTGGATCCCCTGAGGAAGGCAAAAGCAGTGGAGATCTGGCAAGTGGTTGCATGTGTTCATTTGGTCTAATCCTGCGGGCAGCTATGGCTACCGCGGCAGTGAGATTGCAAACGGGAAAGGCCTTACCTGTGAGCTGTCTGGGTTTCTTTTGGACTTGGAACTCAGTTGAACTGCCTTGGGAGAACTGGGGCAAGAGTGTGGAGGTCTTTGAGTTTTGTCTGGGGCTCCAGACTGAGCCACCAAGCCAGACAGAGCTACCAGTGTTTGGTTGTGGGCTGTGTGGAGCCATTGTAGGAGAACTGCCCTGGCAAGCTCCACCCTCAGGGTTGCAGAACAAGCATCGGGCGGGAGCGAGCAATCTAGTGACTGAGCAGCCTAAAAGTGGGGACTGAGAGGCCTTGCAGCCTTAGCCATCAGGGGCATAGGGTGAGACTGGTTTTGGCACACTGGGTAAGTGGATAGCCACTTAAGGAGTGATCCCAATGACAAGCGCTTTCCTGGGAAAGCTTCTGCTTAGCCCAAGTTAGCAATTTAAAGTGCCTTCTAAACAATCTGAGGAGGATTTAAGCTCTCCACCCTGTGGGGTTTGAAAAATCATTAGAGGCCTCCGGTCTCCATTTTGTTCAGCCATATCAACATTGTGATTAAAATGTCATACCCCAGAAGATCACCTCTTGACCAGACAATATCAGCAAGATATATATATACTGCTTTGTTTCTTGGTTTTGTTTTGTTTTGTGATTTCTTTGTTGGTTGTTTGTTTGTTTTCATTATTGTTGTTTTATATTTAATTTCAACATTTTCCTTAAAGATTTTTCTTTTCTTTTTTATTTCTTCATTTTTCTAGTTTAAATATAATTTTCCATTGTTGCCTTTTTCAACAATTAGACTTCAATTTTGCTATTGGTTCTACCCATAGTAATTGTTTTTTTCCCCAATCTTATCCTGTAAAGTTTTTGGTTTGCTTGTTTTGACTTGATTTATTGAATTTTTGTCTTCACTCTTTACTTGGTGGAGGTAGGGTACTGTGTCCAAACAGGCTGGCAAAGAGCTAATCATCCAACCAGGCACCCCCAGAGGTTGGGGGCTCTTACAGTTGGGTCAAAGTACCCAACTGTACACCTATATTCCTCCCATCCCCCTCTTTCTGTGCCTTTCCACTTTTGGTCAATAGTTGCTTCTACCCACCCCTTCTCCTTCCTCCTTTTTCTTTTCTTTTCTTTCTTTCTCTCTTTCTTTCTTTTTTCCCTTCTTGCTCTTTAATCTTCTCATCCTGTACCAAAAGGACTCATTGAAACCCTAGTCCAGAAGCTCGACAATTTAAAGAGAAGGAGGAAGTGAAAGGAAAATTAGGACAAGGAAACAGATAAAAGAAATGAGAAAGAACCAGCAGAAAACTCCTGGCATCATGAAAAAACAGTCCAGAGCAACCCCCTCAAGGGGCTGTGAGGTAGATACTGTAGAGGATTCCACCTATAAGGAAATGTTAGAAATGTCAGAAAGGGAATTTAGAATACAGATGATGAAAACAATCAAGGAAATGAAGGAAGAAATGAAGGAAAATGCTGATAAAGC
>CAUYON010005597.1:0-10785 GCA_963573935.1 Arctocebus calabarensis | reverse complement strand
GACATCACAGCTCACAGCAACCTCAAACTCTTGGATTAAAGTGAGTCTCTTGCCTTAGCCTCCTGAGTAGCTGGGGCTACAGGTGCCCGCCACAACCAACACCTGGCTATTTTTAGAGAGGAGGTCTTGTTCTGGCTCAGGCTGGTCTCCAACCTGTGAGCTCAGGCAAGCCACCAGTGCTACCACACTGCCCAAAAGCAGCAGGGAGCACCTGGATTTGAACCAGGGACCTTTTGATCTGCAGTTAAATGCTCTGCCCCTGAGCTACACCCACACATGGATTAGTTTTTTAATGATTTCATTTTATGCTCATCATGAACTTATTAGCTATTTATATTTGTTTTATATAATTTAGTATTTCATTCAGAGATTACAGTATCATCTTCAACTTATCGCAGGGTGGATGCAGTGGCTCAGGCCTGTAGTCGTAGCACCCTGGGAAGCTGACACAAGCAGATCCCTTCAGCTGAGGAGTTTGAGACCAGTATGAGCAAAAAAAGAGACCCTTTCTCTAATAAAAATAGAAAAACTGGCCAGTCACTGCAGTGGGGCCTGTAGTCCCAGCTACTGGGGAGGCTGAGGTAAGGGGATCACTTGAGCCCAGGAGATTGAGGTTGTTGTGAGCTATGATGATGTCATGGCACTCTACCCAGGGTGACAGAGGAAAAAAAATCTTATCACAGTTGACCTTCAAATAATGTTTTACCACTTCACTGATAGCATAAAAATCTTACAAGAATAGATTTCCATTTCCCCCACTTTTGTCCTTTGTGTTATTTTTGTCATAAATTTTACTTCCATGTATATTATAAACCCCAATAATACATTGCTATTTTTGTATTAGTTATCTTTTAAGAGATTTTAAAATGATACTTAAAATTAGATTTATCTACAAATTTACCATTTTTGACACTTTCATTACTTTGTGCAGATTAAGATTTTCATCTGATATTATTTTTCTCTACCTGAAGAAGGTCCTTGAACATTTCCTGTGCAGTAAGTCTACTGATGATGAATTTGTTCAGCTTTTATTGGTCTGAAGGTATTCATTTTACCTATATTATTGAAAGATATTTTCACTGGGTAAACACCTCATGGCATATAGAATTAATAGTATTTTTAAAAAGATGTTTGTTTTCTCCCTCTCTGGACTGCATGATTTATAATAAGAATTCTGCCTTTATTCCTCTGAGCTTAATGTATTTTTCCCAACTCTGGACATCTTTAACATTTTTTTCTTTATCATTGATTTTTAGCAATTTTATCATGATATGCTTTGATTTCATTATGATTCTCTTGCCTGGGATTTGTTAAGATTCTAGATCTGTGGATTTTTAGTTTTCACCAAATTTGAATAGTTTTGGAACATTAACTGAACTATTTTTTTCTTAACCTCTCTCTTCTTTTCTTTTGAGACTCCAAGGACATATATATCAAACTGTTTAATATAGTCCCACAGCTCACTAAATATATTCTCCTTTTTTGACCTTCATCCTCTCTTTACTTCATTTTGGCAGTTCATATTTCTATATATTTAAGTTTGATAATCTTTTCTTCTGTAGTGTCTAGTCCAGTTATTTTTCATTTCAGATGTTGTCTTTTTATCTATAGGAGTTATATTTGCATTTTTTATACCTTTTATTTCTCTCCTTGTCATGTTTTTGTTTTCCTTTGCATACTCCGAGCATATTTATAAGATATACATAGGTATTTTAAGGTCCTTTTCTGCTAACTCCATCATTTCTCTTTCTTCTTTTCTGTTTTTCTTATTATGGAGGATGTTTTCCTTTTTCATTACATGGTTGGAAATTTTTGCTTGTATAAAAAAAATTGTGAATTTTATGTTGTAGGGCAGTGCCTATAGCTCACTGGGTAGGGCACCGGCCTCATATGCCAGGGGTGGAGGGTTTAAGCCCGGCCCCAGCCAAACTGCAAAAACAACAACAAAAAATAGCCGGGCGTTGTGGCTGGTGCCTGTAGTTCCAGCTACTCGGGAGGCCGAGGCAAGAGAATGGCCTAAGCGCAGGAGTTGAGGTTGCTGTGACACCATGGCAGAATGATTGAGGGGAAATTCTAGGTCAGGGTCTTCGTTGGGTTTTTTATGGGAAAGGCAAGGGAAAGCAGGGCAAATCATTTAGGATTGGCAAGTTTGAATAATTCTGGTGAATCGTGGGGCACAGGGGCTGTCCCTAGTTGTCTTGATTTCTGGTCTTGGAATGATTTAGGGCAGGAGAATATTGGCTTGGTGTGTTAGAGTTTGACAAGAAGATGGTTTGGAGCATGGGCTCTGGATTTGTTAGTTTGCATATGAAAGGTATGTTCCAGATTTGCTATCTTTAAGTATTGACTAACCCTGAGAGGGTTCTTCTGTCAGTGAAGCCAGAAATGCCAGAATAAAAATCAAGAATAAAAAAATTGTCCGGGCATAGTGGCTCATGCCTGTAATACTAGAACTTTGGGAGGGAGGGTAAAATAGGAGGATCCCTTGAAGCCATGAGTTTGAGACCAGCCCGAGTAACAGTGAGACCCCTGGCTGGGTGCAGTGGCTCATACCTGTAATTCTAGCATTCTAGGAGGCCAAGGCAGGTGGATTGCTTGGGCTGTTTAAGATCAGCCTGAGCAAAACCAAGACCCTGTCTCTACTACAAATAGAAAAACTGAGGCAAGAGGATTGCTTGAGCTGGAGTTGGAGGTTGCTGTGAGCTATGATGCCACAGCATTCTACCTAGGGCAACAACTTGAGACTGTCTCAAAACAAACAAGCAAACAAAGAAAACAACAGTGAGATCCCTGTCGCTACAAAAAATAGAAAAATTAGCTAGATATGATGGCACATAGACCACGAATTTGAAGTTTCAGTGAACTATTATTATGCCACTACACTTTAGCCCAGGTAACAGAGTTAGACCCTATCTCAAAACAAAACAAAACAAAAAACAAAACAAAAAAACCCCAGAAAGTAAGAAAATATAGTAAATATAATTGGCCCTATAATAAACAAATAGACAAATACAGAATCTAAGAAAAAACAGACCACGGACCCACAGAAAGAGTGAAATAATAAATTTATGTTGTCTAGGCCTCTCAGTTTTTGTAATTGTTTTACAGCAATAGAAAATGCACAGGCCTCTCAAGCATACTCATCATCACCACTGTGGGGATGGCTTGCAGTTTCCCAGAGCTCGTGGGGAATCTTCCTCCTTTCTAGTACTTTTACCTACCAGTTCAAGCTGCCTTGATCTCCCTGGAGTCGTCCTTTTGTCTTCAACTCAGCAGGACTGCTGGGCTCTATGCCCATCCCCTGCTCCCTATTGTTTCTCTTCTCTCAGGGATCACTGCCCTTTGATTATTGCTCAATGTCTAAAACCATTGTTTTATATGTTCTGTCCAATCATCTCATTTTTTATGCTGGGAAGACAATTCCCACAGTAGTTAGCTTTTTCATAGGTGGGCTCAGAAATCTATTATCCCAACCACTTAGCAGCAGAACATTGTACTTATGAACCACGCAGCCAAAGTATAACAGTAGGGTGTTACTTTTAACCAGCACATTTCTGCTTTTGTATGACTTAGTATTCTTAGGTTGCAGGCTACAGAAATTAATTTAAGCAAAAGGAAACTTACAGAGCAGCAACTGGGTAAGTCACAGAAAGGCTGGGGAGCTGGAGAGCTTGCTGGCAGGACCTGGAGTACCTCAGTGGTCATCTGGATAGCAAAGACCTTGACTCTCTCTAGTACCTGCTACCATCGAACACTCCACCTTTACTGGTATTTTTATGCATCCTTGGGCTGCCCTGCTCATGAGTGCAGGTCCCCACATAGAAAATGTGGCCTAGCACGGGACAACCATCTGGCCTGCACTTGGCTGGGGAGAGGGTTCACATTGTTTTACTATTTTGCTAAAGGACACCAAAGGGAGAGAGGTTCTACAAAAGGGAAGCTCAGGTCCTGATAGGAAGGGGGAAGGGATGCTGGATGGCCATGAAAAGACAAATGCCACCATAGCCTGTGAGGACACATGGCTTCCAGCAATGTCTGACCCTTCTTTACATCCCAGGAGCTGGCAAATTTTCTCCTCTGCAAAATTCTTCCCTTCCTTCCAGGATCCTGCTCCTGTCTGCCTGGCTCTCTCAGTGGCCCCACAGCCATGCTGGTGGCCCTTTCCTGGTCTGTGGTGAAAATGCTGATTCTTATGACTGGACAGGACTTAAGAATGGCCTTTTCTATGCCCTTCCAAGTTTGAGACAGCTGAAGAACCAACAGAACCATGAAGCACCAGGATGGGGTCTAGAGGCTGCACGTCCCATCATGAGCCACACACCAGTTGTGGCCAATGGCACTGTGCTGGGTACCATCCCTGCATCTCTTTGCACAACCCTCCCAGCCATGTTGGTAGTAATTTCCTTTTTGGGTCCTTACAGATGAATAAAGTGGGACTTGGAGAGGCTGGATGACTGATTCAAGGCCACCAGCTAGTAAGTGGACAGTCTGCATCTGAACCCCAGTCCCTGCAAAGTGACGTGGAGACCCTAACCACAAATCATGTGCATGGAATGCAGAGGATTCCCCCTCCTCAGGTAGCACAAATGAGGCTGCAAGAGGGGTGTCCAGAGAGGAAGCAGTGAAGAATCAGTCACCCATCCAGCTGATGCTATTAAAAAAAAGCATCCTAGGAGGTCACCTGCATGTATGAGAGTATAGTGTAATGTGCTTGAAAGAACTCTGGCTGCAGGGACATGCCTGATTCTCCCCCTCACTGGCTGTGTTGCCTGGACACAGCTGCTTGACATTCCCAAGCCTTGGTTTTCTCATCTGGAAAATGAGACCTTTCTCTTGTGTGGGCGTGTATTAGATCATTACTGTCTTCATGTTAGTATTGAATACATTGGATACTTGTTTTTCCATTCTTGTAATACTCTACTAAGAAGACTGTGTTTCAACTCTGTCCAAGTAAAACAAAAGATATAAGGTCTCCATCTTTTTTATGGCTGAATGGTATCCTGTGGTATACATGTACTACAGTTTATTAATCCATTCCTGGGGTGATGGGCATTAAAGTTGTTTCCACATCTTGATGGTTGTAAATTGAGCTGTGATATACAATCTACTGCAAATGTCCTTATGATAAAATAATATTTTGTCTTCTGGGTAGATGCCTAGTAATGGGATTGTAGGATCAGATGGAAGGTCTATTTTGAGTTCTTTGAGGATTTTCCATACTTCTTTCCAAAGAGACTATTAGTTCCACCAGCAGTATAAAAGTGTTCCCTTCTGTCCACATCTGTGCCAGCATCTGTAGTTTTGGAACTTTGTGATGTGGGCTATTCTCCCTGGGCTTCGGTGATATCTAAGGATGGTTTTGATTTGCATTTCTCTGATGATTAGGGATGATGAGCATGGGTATATTCATTCATAGAATATAATGAAGAACTTATAGTTGAACCCAGACACCATCACTGTCCTAGCTTAGATAAACCAAACAAAAGCATGCACTGGGGTAAAGAATTTCTATTTAAAATATGATGCTGGGAGAACTGGTTAGCCACATGTAGAAGACTGAAACTAGACCTGTACTGCTCACCACTTAAAATAATTGACTCTTGCCGGATAAAAAACATCTTATATTCTTTAATGGAAATTTCAGTATCTTGTGTCTTTATACAATAACAACAAAAAGACAACACCATTTTTTTCTTTGTGGGAAACACACTCAGCAACCAACCCTGTGTCCCAGCTACCCTCCAGCAATCAGAAGATTCCCTGATGAAAAATGGAAAGAACGATGAGAGACTTCAGTTGGTAAGCCTGCATTTTTTTCATAAATGTTGAGTTTTGTGTACTTTAGAAATGAAAATTATATATCCTTGGTCATTTTTCATATATAGGAAGAGATTGATCAACTCTACAGAAGATATACCAAGTCGAGCTAAAGGATGCAAATAATGTACATTGAAATCTAATGAGAGAGGTTGGGGCTCATCATTTGCAACAGAATGGAACATCATATCTTAAGGAAGAGGCACTAGTATGCGCAACTGCACCTTTCTGAACCTGAAATATAAATGATGGAAATCCTGATAAAGTTAACCCTTGATCCCACGGAATTGACAGAGAATAGTTCACGTTCTTTGTGCCCTTGATTCCCTCAACATGGTCATTCTGTAGAAGCTTCTTTACTACTGATTCCCTTTCCCTCTCTCCTACCCTTTCACCCTCCCTGCCTCTCTCTCCTTCCTTCCTTCCTTGTCTTCTTACTCCCCCTTTTCTTCCTCCTTTCCTTCTCTGCTTCCTTCCTTCTTTCCTTTCCCTCCTTCCTTCTTGCTTTCCTTCTAGTCTTTAATCATGTTTGGAATGTTTTTTTCAAAATGTTTAGACTATTTTTCTTACGTCGTCACCAGCTCATTACTGCAGAGTTACACTTCACAAACAAGAGCTGGCTGGAGAGCAACTTGTCTTAGCTGTACTATCTCAGGGGATTATTAAAAGGATGAATTTCTTAATTTTTAAAAAGACAAGCACAATCTGATGAGCAGGCAACCTGGCCACTGCCTGTTTCTCTCTTCAGTGCTGTCCCGGGGCCTTTGGTCTCAAACAGTTCCTCACTAATGAAGTAAATAGCAACAGCGTTATTTTTCTGGTAGAACCAAGATCCCATGTGCTTTATTGTGAGAACACATCCTTCACAGGTTTATGGTAATCGTTTTACAATTTCGGCTGTTGTTGTATGTGCTAACAATGAGAAGCCTGCATTTCACAATAATCATAAGCACTGAACTTTACACACACACACACACACACAAAGAATTACCAAGTTAAACCCAATTTTCATCATATTAATTCCATTAAGATCTGGTTTCTTAAGTATGGCACCTGTGCCCTAACACATGCATATATATCTCTCTATAAATCAACATTTTTTGATGCAGTATTGTTTTCATGTTAGATAACTTAGATCAGGCAAAAGAAAAAAGTCTACAAGTTCCTAGATAAATATGTTGCAAGTCTACATATAAGATAAAAATCACAAAAGTAGTTAAGTATTGTATATTTGGAAAATAATTCAGAAAGAGATTCATTTCTGAACATATACAGAGTATTTAGCACATATTCAAAGTTCAAAGGAGGAAAATAGGGCAACCAAAAAGTTTATAAGGGTCTGATATGTTTTATTCCATCCAATAGTCTGTGTTTGAATATCATCGATGAAGTTTTGACAAGAGATTGGAACGTCATCAATGATTATTAAAAAGCAAAACCAAAAGACTAAAGACTCTAATTTAGTCTATTTATACCTCTCAAAGAAACTTGTAGATTAGGTGATCTTTTCTTTTCTTTTTTTTTTTATTAAATCATAATTGTGTACATTGGTACAATTATGGGGCACAATGTGCTGACTTTATATACAATCTGAAATATTTTCATTGAACTATTTAACATAGCCTTCATGGCCTTTTAATCACTATATGAAGATGTTTATATTCTACATTAGGTAATTTTCACTTGTATCCTTGTAAGATGCACCGTAAGTGTGATACCACCAATCACCCTCCCTCCACCCAGGCTCCCCCCTCACCTCCCCTCCCTTGCCCCTTTCCCCATTTCTTGAGCTATAACTGGGTTTTAGCCTTCATATGAAAGCTATAGATTAGCTTCATAGTGGGGCTGAGTACATTGGATACTTTTTCTTCCATTCTTGAGATACTTTGCTAAGAAGAGTTGATCTATAACAGATGGAGCATGACCAAGAGGTCAAGTGAAATCAGGACTGAGAACCAACCACTGGACTTACAATAGGGGCCTCATCTGTAAGCAGCTTCAGTAAAGTAGTGGAGGCAGAAACATGATGGGGCGATTTGGAGGGAGAACGAAGAGAAGAACTAGGGATAATGTTTACAGATAACTTTTGGACGGGACTTTGTTAAAAAGGGAACAGGAAGATGTTGAGGTTACTGTTGAGATTGAGAGAGTTGCTATAACTAGTTTAAAGAGGAAGGAAATCAGAGCTTGCCTGGATTCCCATGGAAATTGATGGGGAGGAAAGGAAAGAAGTAAGAAGGAGCTAATTGATTGCTACCATGTTGTATTTTCACAGAGGGAAGGGAGCTGAGTCTAGCCTATAGAACACGGTTGGTTCATTCTTGTACCTGTAAAGTAGAGGGTAGGTCACAGAGAGGTGGGCAGATGTGTGTGTGCCGGGGGGGGGGGAGGTTCTTGTAGAAGTTCTTTTCTGATTGTCTCTATTCTTTTCAGTGAATAGGAAGCAAGGTCATCAGTTATTGGAGATGAGGGAGGAGGTGTTAGAGAGTTGAAGAGTGAGAACACACTCTGACTTGGCTCTGTAGGGATGTGGGACTTAAGAATAGAATCAGGTACAGGTGAAACTTACTGAATGCAGAATATAAAGGTCCTAACACAATAACTAAGAAAATGCCATGAATGCTATGTTAACCAGTTTGATGAAAATATTTCAGGTTTTATATGAAACCAGCACATTGTACCCCATGATTGCATTAATGTACACAGCTATGATTTAATTTAAAAAAATAATAGAATCAGGAATACTATCACCTTGGGCCAATTTATCCAGCAGGGGAAAATCCAATTAACTACCTTTTATATCTTGTCACCAGTTGCATTTAAGTCTTTGTTATGTAAGCCAATTTTGACCATATCAAATTTAGCATATAGCTTGAATCTGTTATGAAGCAGTGACACTGAAGGTGAGAAATTTGTCAATTCTTTAACAAACTGGAGAGTTATGTATGTGTTACACACCATTCCTTAATTATCTTATTCAATGTACATAGGAATTCTGTCTAGAATGCATTGCTAGTCCCAGTTGACGATGAGGAAACCAAAATTCTAGGCATATTAAGTAATTTGTTCAATGCTACTCACTAAATAATGTGATCACCAGACTCAAGAGGTAAAACTATTATATATTCTATTTGCTGTAGGTCTGTCACTCTCTAGAAATAACTTTGTCCATTTAGGTGGTAGAGTGAGTCAATTTCTTATGCTCTTGTATTTATTTCATGACATTTAATATGCATATGAGCTGATAAATGTGTGATTGGAAATGGAGAGTGATAATAAGCCCCTAATTTTGCATTATTCTGACAAATTAAAATTTCTATTTATAATAAAGTTTAAGGAAAGGAGGGGAAGTAAAATCATGGAAATACAGTTTTATGAAGCTAAAAAGTTTTAGAGGTCACACACATTATGACAATCTCAATTTATAAATAAGTTACGAGGGCCCAGAAAAACAAATGACTTGTCTACGTCAGCTGAGTTAGTCACTGGAGAACACAGAGGTCCTGGTTTAGAATCTGATGTTCCTTTCAGCATACATTAAACATAATGGGCTGAAATTAGGTTCTGAATTTACAAAGAGAATTACAAATTATCGTTGATTAATGTGGCTTTGGAGTATTTTATAATGGTATTTACTTTAAAGGCAGGTAGAAAATGGTAATTTTAATTTCAGTATTTCTATATGAAGCTTTTATCATTACTATTACAGTTCACATAAGATCTTCTCCATTCCTTTCATTGTCTTTGTTTGCTCAAAAGTATTACAGCTTTTCTTCATATTTCCCTCTACAAAGGTGGCACAGGGTGAGCATTTTGGAGTCCCCACAGTGGGCAGCTTGCCAGCTTGCCATTTGTGGTTCAATGCACTCTCCTATGTCTGCATTCTTCCTGGACCTCTGTCCTTATGAGTTCACTCTTCCAAGTTCATAAGAAGGACCAAGCAATTGCTCTCCAAGTTATTAGCTAGGAGAAGGAGTGGGGTTGAGAAAAGAAGAAGAAGAAGGGCTTTTAGGAGGGCAAGCCTGAGGAGATATCTGAGTTGTGAGGAAACCCAAAGAAGGGTAAAGGCAAGTTCAGTACACAGCTGCAAAGTCCCGAGACAAGTGGTGATAAGAGATGAATAAAATCTACAATCTCAAAAGTCCTCATGGAAACCAAGATTGGACTCAGTTAAAACACTTTCTATGGAAGATTGCTTCACTAATTTGCAGCAGAGAAATAAGAAAGGAACAGAACATTCTCATACTTGTGTGATCTTGTTTAAAATCTGCTTTTGTTTGACATTTGGACTCCAGCAGAGTTCCTTTGATATTGAAATCTGTTTTAGGGTTCATTGGTTTAAAAAAAAAAAAAACAACTTTGTATATTTTGTGAGCTCATTAATTTAAATACAGAAAGCTATGTACAAAGAGTGAGAATAAATTAGAGACTAGTTATAAAATCTTCATTTTTCACTATGCCATACCAATGAACTGATAGAGTTTAGAATTGAGGGATGACATTCAAGTTTGAAAGATCGATTGATTATAGCTTGATTGTGAGAAAGAAGAAAGTTTCCTCTCTCCCATCTCTTAAGAGAGGCTTTGGTACGTAATAGAAAGGACACAGAGCTAGGCAAAATTTTTCTTTTACTCTCTGATTTCTACTTGTATGTGATATGAATAAGTTACAAAATAATTCTGTGAATTTCTTTAAAGTTCTTGGTTGTTTCACTTGGGTTAGCCATAGTTAGTTAATGCCATATCTCTAATATCTCAGATAGACTAGAAAGTTAGCTTAACCATAACTTGATCAAAGACATAAGACAAATGTCTTAAAGCCATATCACTTTTTTTTTTTTTTGAGACAGAGCCTCAAGCTGTCACCCTGGGTAGAGTGCTGTGGCATCACAGCTCACAGCAACCTCCAATTCCTGGGCTCAAGCGAGTCTCTTGCCTCTGCCTCCCAAGTAGCTGGGACTACAGGCGC
>CAUYON010005594.1:0-14802 GCA_963573935.1 Arctocebus calabarensis | reverse complement strand
CCTCCCTCCCTTCCTTCCTTCTTCCTTCCTTTCTTTCCTTTCTTTTCTCTTTCTTTCTTTCTTTCTTTCTTTCTTTCTTTCTTTCTTTCTTTCTTTTTCTTTCTTTCTTTCTTTCTTTCTTTCTTTCTTTTTCTTTCTTTTCTTTCTTTCTTTTTCTTTCTTTATTTTTCTTGAGATAGAGTTTCACTATGTCACCCTTGGTAGAATGCTGTGGCATCACAGCTCACAGCAACCTCAAAATTCTTGGCTCAAGTGATTCTTTTGCCTCAGCCTCCAAAGTAGCTGGGACTACAGGTGCCTGTCAGAATACCCAGCTCTTTTTTGTTGCATTTGTCATTGTTGTATAGCTGACCTGGCCAGCTTTGAACCCACCATATCCAGTGTATGTGGCTGGCACCCTGAGTTACAAGCGCCAAGCCTGGGCCTCACTCTTCTCATGTGCAAAATGAAAGGAAAATGTCTACCTCAGCCAGATGACTGAGAATGAGGAGAAGAGAGGTGACTCAGCAGTCAGGCACTGGGCTGGGTGTATCCCTAACATAAGGCAGACAGCAAGTCCTCCTGCCTGCCATCCACCCATCACCTTTTATATTCGTTACTGCTCCATGTCCCCAACTTGCATGTTGTAAGCTCATTGGAAGAGTGAACAGAGGCCAGATGGCTTCTCTCTGCTCTATCTCAATGTCATTCTGAAACCCTAGGACTTACCATCTGCACGTTCCTCCATGTTGTCATGCCAGGACATGGACTTTCTAGCGATTAGGTGAACTAGAGAAAAACAGCATCACAGGTTTATATTAAAATATAAATGAACTCCCTGTCCTCCCTAAGACACCACTTCAGCTAGGCATCCACTTGGTATTTACTAAGCATCTGACACATGCCAAGAATTATGCTTGGTGCCAGGAAGCAAAGTTGAGTGAATCCCTCAGGAACCTACAATATCAAGTGGCAATGTCCAGTATATTGGCTGCCAGCCACATTTGGATATGTGAATTTGAACATATAAAGTAAAATATAATGAACAATTCTGTTCCTTAGTCACACAAGTCAGCACATCGCAGGTGTGAAAAAGCCTCACCTCTCTCTTGGCTATAATTTTCACTATGGCCCAGATACACAACATGTTACTCATTGACTGATGCTCTCTGAAACAGTCTTTGCCAAGAGGGAAGGTAGACATGCCAGGCACCCAACAGAGATTGCCCAGTCTGTCCTCCCCAGGAGGGCCCGTGATAATAGTGGAGCAGAAATGACGCTCACAACTTAGCTCAGAATTACACATGACCAGAAGAGAAGGCTGTAAGGTAGATAGTAAAGCTTCCTATATTCCCCGATCTTCATTCTATTTGTGGTGACAGATGAGAAACAGACATGGAATCTGGTGACTTAAGTGAGATCTTTAGTTCTGAAACTATGGAGCCACTAAATATTGTATGAAGGATTTATATGATCCAGTTGGCCTTGAACAAAGCTCTAGCTCAGCAGTTCTCAATCTGTGGGTTGCAACCCTCAGGAACTGTATTAAATGGTTGCAGCATTAGGAAGGTTGAGAACTGCTGCTCTAGCTTGTGGTGGTGCAGGGGAGGGTTTGGAGCCCAACTCAGAGGAGAGGAAGGTAGTTGGAGAGTCCACCAGTGAATCCAGGCAGCAGTCACTAGGTCCTTGCCAAGGCTTCCCCAATAAGAGTGGAGGGAGAGGCACACTGATGTGCTACGTAGGCAGGAAATTACATGAGCAGAGAGAGAGATGCCTGCTCATGCATGAAGATATCTTTCATTGAGGTAGGGGCAGGTGGATCAGGTGAGATAAACGCAAAGGAGTAACAGGACCTGTTCCTAATTATGTAGAGGAGTGAGGGATACAGATGTTGAGGGTGAGTCCCATGCTTTGAACTTGGGAGAGTGAATGACTGTGGTGCCTCTTGCTGAGACAGGACGTTCTTGAATGGACCAAGTAGGGCAGAAGGTGCAGATGCCCAGAAGGTACCCAGCTATCACCTGCTGGGTTTGAGGTGCACAGGGATGTTGCAGGGCAGGCAGCTGGGAAGGGTTTGTGTGTGAAGATCCGAGCTCTATTTGAGGCCCAGTGGCATTAAGAGGAGCTGATGTGACAGGTGCAGAAGAAACACCCAAGGAGTGTGCAGTGACAAGATTGGGGGACAGGGTTGTTTTATTGGGGAAGCACTGTAGGCTAGTCACCTGTCCTGAACTTCCTAGTCTACATGTGAAGTGGAAAAATAAATTTTTACCTCATGAAAAAAGCAAATTAGAAATAGTTGCTTATGTTTCTTTGCTGTAAGTAAAATATGTAATTGTGATGTGCATGCATTCTAATATATCTAATAGGTCTAATGTAAAGCAGGTAAGCCCTCTCCCAACTCCTGGGTCTGAGAAGTCTCATGTTGGGGCTGTATGAGAGAAGCTCTTTTTCCCTGGGACCTCCACCCCAGCTCACAGCCCTCAGAACCCCTCTTTAGCACCACCCTCCATGTCCTGCCCTCCCTATTCTGGTGTCACTAAAGTCCTTGTGGAAGGCATTCAAGTGATACTGCATGTAGAGTTTCTGGATACCACACTCTTTGATGTACAGCTCCCACAAGAACTGGTTCCATCAGACCTCATCCAGGGACCCTCTTCCTTCTGGCATCCCACCATGTCCTTGGTGCTGCAGGTCCTGACTGATTTCTCTCTGTACCCTCACATGGCCTGTCTGGTGCTGGCCTCCTCAGTATCCAAGCAACCATATCCCATGAGGTCTCCAGGCAACAGAGTCCCTGGCATTGAACCCTGCTGTGTTAGACCACCAGGCCACCTCCAGTCACCTGCCTGGATCCACGCGCTCTGTCCCCATCTCTGAAAATTTATTTCCTGCTCTGCTCCTTTCTGGTGCTCTGCTCACCTGCTTGGGCTTCTCAGGCCCCCCAGCCTGGTTACTAGAATCATCCCAGAACATACCAGGAGGCAACTGGCCACCAAGTGGCAGATCAGTGAGTTCATGGTCGTATCATGGACCTCACTTTGGTCAATCATTTCCTCAAAATGATTTGGAAGGAGTCAGAAACCTCTCCTATTGTAAAGCAGATGCACGTTAAAAGGGAAAAATAACTCCAGGGAAACAACCTTTAAGGATGTTTCATTGAACTGAATATGTTGCAATTGAGTTTCAAACTTTCACTATAAAAAGTTTTGAGGGATTATACACTATTGCTTCACACTGTTTCAAACCTGGTGCAAATTTCACACTCGGAGTACATCTCAAGTGTTCATTGGCTATACATGAGTATAACAATTCTAGATTTCTTCTAATTACCACTTATAAATATAAATTACCTATGTTTCACCTGAAATTGAATTTTGAGTGTAGGGTCAGATAGGAATTCTTCATAATTTCTTTTCCAAATTGTATACAATTGACCCAGCACTATTTAATTGAAAAGACAGTCCAATGCACACAATTCTGCTCTGCTACTTTGTATTAAAGAAGTGTCCACACATGTGAGTCTGTCTCTAAACTCCCTGTTATGGAAATTTTCATTTCTGTATTCTTTCAGAAGCACTACATTGTATTTGTTATTTTTGTATTATGTTTTGATTTCTGGGAAGAAATAATTTCTGCTTAGGAGAGTCTTAATATTCTTAACCCTTTGCATTTTCTTACTAACTATAATCAGATATCTATTCCCAATAAATACCTCTTGGAATGTTCACTAAGATTATATTTAATGATATACATGTGCCATAATTTATTAATCCGTTCATGGATTGACGGGCATTTGGACTTTTTCCATGACTTAACAATTATCAGTTGGGCTGCAATAAACATTCTGGTACAGATATCTTTGTTATAATGTGATTTTTGGTCTTCTGGGTATATACCAAGTAAAGGAATTATAGGATCAAATGGCAGATCTATTTTTAGATCTCTGAATATTCTCCAAATGTCTTTCCAAAAGGAACACATTAGTTTGCATTCCCACCAGCAATGTAAAAGTGTTCCCTTTTCTCCACATCATGGTGGGATCACACTTATGGTGCATCTTAGAAGGGACAGGTGAAGCCTACTAAATACAGAACACAAATGTTTTCACATAATAAACAAGAAAATCTCATGAAGATTATGTTGAACAGTTGGATGAAAATATTTCAGATTATGCATGAAGCCCGCATACTGTACCCCATGATTGCACTAATGTACACAGCTATGCTTTAATAAATAATAATTTTAAAAAGATTATATTTAATGAGGGCTGCGCCTGTGGCTCATCAAGTAGGGTGCCAGCCTCATATACCTAAGGTGGTGGGTTCAAACCGGCCCCGGCCAAACTGCAAAACAGAAAAAAAAAAAAAAATAGCCAGGCGTTGGGGCAGGCACTGTAGTCCCAGCTACTCGGGAGGCTGAGGCAAGAAAATCACCTAACCCAAGGAGTTGGAGGTTGCTGTGAGCTGTGTGATGCCACAACACTCTACCAAGGGCAATAAAGTGAAACTCTGTCTCTACAAAAAAAAAAAAAAAACCATAAGATTATATTCAATTAAGATATCAGTTTGAGGGGAGCACATTTTCACATAAATCATCTGTTATCTGGGGCTCTCATCTAGCTGGGATGTGGGTATGTTCTTGCCTTGCACACTCTGCTCCCTTTCCCACCCTGGGGTATGAGCAACTAACTGACTGAGTCAGGGGCTCAATGCTTAGAAGGTGGATGACACCACAATGGAGGGCTGTACCCCCTTTTTGCAGGATGCTAATCTCAAGAGCAAAGAGTCCTTGGGATGGTTGTAGAATTCTAAGATGAAGATGAAGTCTGGAAGAAACCCGACCAAAAAGTGCAAAGAAAACACAATCCGAGTCCCCATCTCCCTGTAGCAGGGCCTGTGCCCTGTGTGAGTGCTGAGGGCCCACCCTCTCCTGACTTACTTTACCCCAGCCCCTGCCCTCCTTGAGAATAGGTGGGACCTTTTCTGCTCCTCACTTTCCTGTACCTTCTTGACTACTAGTCCCAATGTTTGCTCTGTGGTCACAGACCTTGTTCCATGGAGAGGCCAGTCACACATTTGTTGGTCATTCAGGCTGGCTGAGGAGGCAAGACAGAATAGGACCAGACTCCCTATAAAAGGAAATTATTAAAGGCATTCCTAGCATCTGAAGTGGACACAGGGTTAGAGGCCCAGCACAGGCAGGAGTGAGACAAGCAGGAGCTAGTGGTGGACAAGGGGATCTGTAACTCACCCAGGCTGAGGGTTGGTTGCCTTCATCTTGCCTGCCCTGGGCTCACCAGGTCAGGCTGGGAGTCCATAGTGCTGGGATTTGGGGATGTTCCAAGAATCCATCTCCCGAGAAGAAAACTTGGGACTTGACAGGTGTTGCCTGGGGATACTGGAGATTGATCAGGGCCCTATGAGGAAGGGCTAGGTGGAGGGGTGGGGTTGTAGATGGGGGAGTAACAGGAAAGGGGAACCAGGCAGACAGGGTGGTGGGAGAGGGGCTGTCGGGAAGGGACAGAGTTGTTAGCTTTGTGGAGCCTCTGGGTAGGATTCTGGAAATTGGGGGGATTATATATAGGAGGAAAAGTGGAGGAAAAGGAAATAGAAGGTACAGGTTTGTGGGGAGGAGGCTGAGGATGGAGATGTTGAGGGCGGGGATGCTGAGGGCGGGGAGGCTGAGGATGGGGATGCTGAGGGCGGGGAGGCTGAGGACGGGGATGAGGAGGGCGGGGATGCTGAATACGGGGATGGAGAGGGCGGGGATGCAGAGGACAGAGATGAGGAAGGACAGTTGGGGGAGAGCGTGGAGGAAGAGACCGGCGAGGTGGAGGCTGGGGACAAGGATGGGATATGGGGGGAAGTTTGTTGGCCATTGCTGAACGCTACTCCCACTCTTCCAGAGACCAGAAAGTAACTGCAGTTAGAATTCACGTGGCCTTTAAATCATTCCTATGCTTCGCATCACTCAATGGCCTTTATGACATAGGCAGGCTCCTCCCTTAGGTCTAGTAGGTGGGCCCTGTGGCCAGGAAAATGGTCCCTGTTTCCAAGATTAAGAGGGATTGTGGGAAATGGCAAGAGAAGAAATGGAAATGTAATATTAATCCCTGTTCTTGGGAGCCCATGTACATTTTAGTCAAAATAGGTAAAGAGTGTTTGAAGCATTATAATTAACACAATATGTAAAAAAAAAAAAATGAGTTTTAAACAATTTTTGTAGTTCTCCTATGCTCCACCTTCCCAGGCCAGTAAGATTAGTGGACCACAACAATGTAACTGTCTGTTGCACTGATACATTCCACCTTAAGTTTCTTTCTGAGGAAGGTGGAAACCTCCTTGTACTCTGATCACAATGCTGAAAGAATTTACAATATTAACCCCAATGTTAATGAACCCTCAAGAGGGTTCACATTGCTTACTGCACAGAAAATCAATTACTAAGACAAGGAGGATTGTCAAGGAGTAAAGAATTCATTTCTGGACATGTATCTGCTGGAAGAGGAAGGCAGATACTATCTTCCAGATTCATTTCCCAACCAACAGTTCAGGGGGTTTATGTAGGTAAAATGAATAATGCCTGAGGGTAGTGAACATGATTATGTGTTTGAGGTGGAGTGCAGGGCATAGAATTTCTGTGAGAAATCATATTAGTACACATGTCCTCTAAATAAAAAAGGGTGGATACCTCCCTCCCAGGGTGAGGGGGATTTTAATATTATAATGAGTGAGGGATTAATATTTTTCACCCTTTTAGCCTTTTGTGCAGCTTCAGCGCATCCTTGGGCATAACTTCTGGCTGCGTACGCTGCATCCCTTATCTTGTTTTTTCCGGACAAGCAGATGGTGTAAGCTGGATAGTTTTCTCATGGCTGCAAGGAGGTTCCTACCTTACTGGGGAAAAAATTCAAAAGCAACAGAAAGTTACAAAGTTCTGGTCAGGAAATCTTACTTGCCAGAGAAATGGAAACATCCAAGAACTACAAAAACATCATTTTAAAAATGTTTTCTTGCCTTTCTTGCTATGGAGGCTGTTACAGGTACAGGAAAGGAGAAGCACCAAATGGCCAACAGGCTGAAGAGCAGTATCCCCACCTTTATATGCCTCTGAACAGGATCTTGTCAGGGCTCCATCTAAGCAAGACTTGACTTTAACTAGCTGATTTCTTCTTGGTCCCCGAGGCTCCTTGGTTTCATGCCTTACTCTTACTTGGGAGCAAAACATATAACCAAAGCTGCCAGGATGACTGCCCACTCCTGAGGGCCTTGTGATCACATTGGACTTTCTTGCTCACTCCCTGATTAAGGACACCGCACCTTCCCCCTTTCTTTTGTCTGATGAAGCCAGCTCTCTGCTTACCACTGCTGGTTTCTTTTATCACCATCCAGACCACTCTCTGCTTACCACTGCTGGTTTCTTTTAGCACCATCCAGACCATAAGCTGCCTGATCCACTATTCCCCCTGTACTTTGTTCATTTGTTTCTTTTTGTTTGTTTGTTTTAAGATACAGTGTCACTTTGTCACCCCCAGTAGAGTGCCATGGTGTCATAACTAGCAGCAACCCCAGACTCCTAGGCTCAAGCGATTCTCTTGCATCAGCCTCCTGATTAGCTGGGATTACAGGTGCCTGCCACAATGCCTGGCTATACCTATATCTCTGTCTCTATCTATCTCTATATATGTGTGTGTGTGTGTGTGATTATTATCATTATTATTATTATTATTTAGGGAAGCAGTCTCTCTCTGGCTCAGGCTGGAAACTGTGAGCTAAGGCATTCCATCCACTTTGGCCTCCCAGAGTGCTAGAATTATAGGTGTAAGCCACTGCCCTCCACCCCTTCCTGTACTCTTATCACCATAATATCTGAGTTCTTTCTCTTGACCCAGCACTGGTTTCTCCTATAGTTAGCAGGAATTTGAGTTGTAGTCTCTGTAGCTCAGGCTATATAATTCCCAAACTTTCCTATTCCTTAGATTATTTCTTATTTATTTATTTATTTATTTATTTATTTATTTATTTATTTATTTATTTATTTATTTATGTTGTGAGGCACACTCTCACTCCATTGACCAGGCTAGAGTATCATTGAGACTGCCTTGCTCATAGCAACCTCAATCTCCTGAGTTCAAGTGATCCTCCTGCTTCAGTCTCCCAAGTAGCTGAGTTTGCAGCTGTCCACTATAACTCCTGGTTAAGTTTCTATGTTAGTAGAGATTGGGTCTCACTCTTTCTCTGGCTGGTCTCAAACTCCTGACCCCAAGTGATCCTCCTGGCTTGTATCTCAAGTAAAAACACAATCTCTCTAACCCACCTCAGACTGGGAATATAGATGGTACATGGATTCTCCTTCCTCCTTCTTCCTTCCAAACCACTATTCTGTTTCCGCTGAAAATCTTTTCCTTCACAGAAGCTTGTGCTACCAATGCTGTTTCCCTGTCACGGTTAACTTCAGATCCTCTGGGTCCTGACTTTTTATATGAAAATTTTCACATTTGTCTCAAAGTCTTATTTTTGAGTCCTTCATGCTGAGTTGTTTCAATGTCCATTTAGATGACATGCTTCAATTCTCTGGCCTCTTCTTTCTTGAGTTCTTTTTACTTTTAACAAGTCTTCCATATTTGTATGACTTTTTATTTTCATTGACACATAATAATTGCATACATGTGTAATTATGTGATGCTTTGATACCTGTATTCTTTGTAGAATACTCAAATTGGTATTAGGCACATCCATCACCTCTAACACTTGTCATTTTCTGGAGGTGAGAATATTACAAATCCCCTCCTCTAGGTATTGTCAATATACATACAAGATGCCACCATGCTTTATTATGGCTACAGAGCAAGACTCTGTCTCAGAAGTAAAATACATACAGCATTGTTAACTACACTCACCATGTTACAAGAATATCAGAAATTATTCCCCCTATGAAAATGTCATTATATACTCATGAACCAATCTCTCCTCATCTCCCTTCCCCCTGACTCCTCCCAGCCTTTAGTAACTACTATCCTACTCTGTATTCCCATAAGGTCAACTCCTTTAGATTCCTGAAATGAGGATGATCATGTGATATTTGGTTTTTGTGCCTGGTGATTCCACTTAACGGGTTGCATCCATGTTGCTGCAAAGAATAGGATATCATTCCTTTTATGGATCAAGAGTATGCCATTCTGTACCTACATTACGTTTTCCTGATCTTGCTTCCATTGATGGACAATGAGTTTGATCCCATAGCTTGGCTATTGTGACTAGTGCTGCAGTAAATATGGGAGTGCAGAGACCTCATTGATACACTAATTTGACTGTCTTTGCCTACATACCAAGTAGTAGGGTTTCTGGATGATATGGTGGTGGTTTGAGTTTTAATTTTTTTATGAAACTCCATATTGTTTTCCATAATGAACATTCCCACCAACAGTGTATAAGGGAACCCTTTTCTCCACATCTATACCACCTTTTGTGACTGTGTGTCTTGTTGATAGTAGTCATTCTAATTAGGGAAAGGTCATATCTCATTGTGGGTTTGATTTGCATTTCCCTGATGAGTGGTGTTGACCATCTTTTTATATACCTATTGGCCATATATACCTTCTTTTGAGAAATGTGTGTTCAGGTCTTTTGCTCATTTTGAAATCAGATTTGGGGGTATTTGTTTCTTTTCCTTTGAATTGGGTTTGGGTTTGTGGGGCAGGGGTTGTGGGCTTACTTTGCTATCAAGTTGTGAGACTGCCCTGTGTATCCTAGATATTAACCCTTTGTCAAATGCATACTCTGCAAACTCTATGACCTATATCCTACTTCAGCCACCCATGGCCACAGCTGTTCCTTTTTATTACCTGAGAATTGTCCCACTTATGAAGTCACCTTTACAGACATCCTGTTCTCTGACTACTAGTTCCTCTCTTTCCAGTAGAATCATTCAATTGCTTCCACTTCACAGGGACCTCCAGCCAACACTGACTCTCTTGCTGCTTTTACTTTCCTCCTTGCACACTTCAAATTCTGTGATTTCATGATGTTCTCAGGAAACCTGTCAAATTACCAGACCAACTTGATGGCTAAGAATCTCATCACAAATATTCATCCCAATTTGGAAGACTAGCCTAATGCCCTTCTGATAAACAGTCTCAATCCAAACGAAAAACAAAACATCCAGATCAGTTACTGGACATCACAATAATATAAATCAAGTACTTCAACCTCTTTCAAGCAACTAATTGCAGAATCTTTGATGATAATCCCTATGTCTCTGGGTCAAGGGAACCAATTAAAGATTAGTCTTTCCAAATCTTTTCCTACTAATTGCATATTACAAATTTGAACTATGTCCTAGTCTGCTTTGTGCTGTGTAAAAGAAAACCTGATATTGGGCAATTTATTAAAATGAATTTATATGTCTTATGGATATGGAGGCTGGGAATTTGGAGGCACAACTGATGGGACCCTTTAATCAAAATTACTTAGAGATATCACCTAATTCCTGTAAGATTAGCCCACATGACAAAATCCCAAAACCAGAGATGTTGGCGTGGATGTGGAGAAAAGGGAACACTTCTACACTACTGGTGTGAATGCACACTATTATGTTCCTTTTGGAAGGATGTTTGGAGAGTACTTAGTGATCTAAAAATAGACCTTCCATTTGATCCTTTACTGGGTATATACCCAGAAGACCAAAAATCACACTATAACAAAGACATCTGTACCAAAATGTTTATTGCAGCCCAATTCATAACTGCTAAGTCATGGAAGAAGGCCAAGTGCCCATCGACCCATGAATAGATTAATAAACTTTGGTATATGTACACCGTGGAATATTATGCAGCCTTAAAGAAAGATGGAGACTTTACCTCTTTTGTGTTTATGTGGATGGAGCTGGAACATATTCTTCTTAGCAAAGCATCTCAATAATGAAAGAAAAAATACCCAATGTACTCAGCCCTACTATGAAGATAATTTAAAGGTTCCATAGTAAGACTATAACCCAACTGCAGCACAAGAATATGGGAAGGGAAGGAAGGGGGAAGGTTGGGATTGAGGGAGGGTAATTGGTGGGGCCACACCTACAGTGCATCTTAGAAGGGTACAGGTGGAACTTACTAAATGCAGTATACAAATGTCTTCATACCATAACTAAGAAAAATGACGTGAAGGCTATGTTAAACAGCCTGATGAAAACATTTCAGATTGTATATGAAACATGCACATTGTACCCCTTGATTACACAAATGTATGCAGCTATGATTTAATAATAAAAAAATAGAGAGAGAGAGAGAGGCTTAGGGAGGCAATGAGAAAGCACACCAATTGACAGCTGACTCCATAGAGGGTCAGATTATTTTAAAAGACAAATTTTTCCCTCAAGCGGCCCCAGACATTCAAAGAAAACTCCAAAAATTGGCTATAGTTCCAGACCATAACCTGGAGAATCTTCTTAAAACAGCCACTATGGTCTTTTGTAACCGAGATCTGGAGTGAAAGCAGGAAAAAGAGAGAAAGGAACAGAAAAGAATGACAGCTCTAGTAATGGCACTCTGAAAAACGAGCAACCTTCAGAGGCAGAGGGAAACCAGAGGAGCGAAAACAAAGTGCTTCCAATGTGGTCAGACTGGCCACTTCAGAGAAGACGGCCCCCAGCAGCACCACTGGCTGGGCAAGCCACCTGGCCCTGTCCAGAATACAAGGGTGACACCTGGAGGGTGGCCTGTCCCCAGAGGTGACGGCCTCCTGGGACAGTGACCCCATCAGAACCCAAACTGGACTGAGAGTGCCTGGGGCAAATTCTCATGGCTCCAGCTTGGGTCATCACCCCTCAAGAGCCCCAGGTTTGCCTTATAGTGGAGGGCCAGGAGAGAAAATTTCTTTTGGACACTGGAGCAACCTTTTCTGTACTTCTCTCTAGCCCTGGTCTTTTATCTCCCAAATCCATAACTATACAGGGGGTGTCTTGACAGCTGGTTACCTGATTTTTCTCCCAGCCTCTAAGCTGCAATTGGGATGACTTGCTGTTCTCTCATGGCTCCCTAATCATCTCTGAAAGTCCTGCTCCCCATTTGGGGAGGGACATACTAACTAAAACAGGAAATTTTCCCTCCTGGAGATCTAGTCATGATCAAAACTCTTCCCTCTAATTCACCTTCCCTGACCCAACTTAGGAAGTCCCCTTTCCTGTTATCTTGTCTTCTTCCACTGTTAAAGTTATAGGAGTCAATTCCTGCATGCATCATTCACGAGTAAAGTCTTGGAACCCTCCATCTTCTACAGAGGCAGGCAATGAAGACAGTCAACCACAGACCACCTACACTTGTGAGCCAAAAGAAAGTTTGAAGTTATTATTTAGGAAACAGCAAGAAAAATACTAATATGGTTTTCTTTTAGCATCACTGAATAAGTGCTTCTGACCTGACGCTGTTCTACCTTTCCCTATTACTGATTATACTAATCAGATTTATGTTTTCCAGAAATGTCATCAAGCCACACACAATAAAGATGGTTCCAGTCCATGAACCCCTGTATCACTCTCCCTCCGGAGAAACTTTAACTGCCCCCTTCTATCATCACCCGATTCAGCAGGAAGCAGTTAGATCAAGTCTTCGCCCCTTTTCCCTAGCAGCAGTTGGAGTTTCTACTCAGAGAGGGAGAATTAATGCAGGACATTTGGTGCCCTAGCCAGCTCAGTGGAGCTGGCGGACCTACCGCCTCCTCCTTGGTGGTGTCGGTGCTGCAGCAGCCAGCTGAAGAACCAACGGGCTGGATGTCAGGCAAGGAGGGGGACCTCCAACCCCCACCAGTGGCTCCAATAGCCAAAAATGATGGACAACTGCTGAGGAGACACCTGTGCCTTGGTGTCTCCTTCACTTTACACTTAGGACTAAATGTGGAACCCCCATTTCCTATGCCTAGGTCAATTTCTCGTGAATTTCCTAGGCCTCAATTCCATGAATGCACTGTATCCATTCATTGATACATTCATTCATCTTGCCCCCTGCAGAAGGGACTGTATTCATTCGTTTCCTGGCCAAGGAATCCATACACCTATATATACCCTGAGACTAAAGGCCTGAAGGAGGAGAGAGGGAAAGACCGGGAGAGAAACGGAGAGAGCTTCTCTCTGCCCACTTGAATTCTCTCTCTCTACCAGGAGCTTTAGTGTTTTCTGTATTCTTTTCTGTAGGTAAATTCTGTCTTACCACTGGAAGTGAGAGAGGAAATAATATAATGAAGAATAATAAAATACATGTATTAAAAAAAAAAGAAGTACAGGCTGGCCAATTGCATAAAAAACACAAGCCATCCATATGCTATCTCCATGAAGCACACCTAACTTTGAAGGACAAAATAATACTCAGGGAAAAAGGATGGAAAACAATATTTCAGGCAAATGGAAATCAGAAGAAAGGAGGGGTTGCAATATTATTTTCAGATACAGTGGATTTAAAGCAACTAAAGTTAAGAAACACAAAGGTGATACCTTCATTCTGGTCAAGGTAACAAAACGTTTCATTCTAAATATTTATGTACCCAATTTACAAGCTCCCAGATTTATGAAAAAGACCTTGACTGGTCTAAGCAATATGATATTTAATAACACTATAATAGCTAGGGACTTTAACATCTCTCCGAAAAGTTAGACAGATCCTCTAAACAGAAACTAAACAAAGACACAAGGGACTTGAACATGACCCTAGAATAAATGGACTTAACAGGCATATACAGAGCACACCATCCCAAAGTTAAGGAATATATGTTCTCATCAGCCCCTGGAACATACTCCAAAATAGATCATATCCTAGAATACATATAAAACCTCAATAAAATTAAACGAATTGAAATTATACCTTATGTCTTCTCAGGCCACAAGACAATTAGGGTGAAACTCAACTCCAACAAAATTTTCATCCCCAAACAAAGGCATGGAAATTAAACAATCTTATGCTGAATGACAATTGGGTCAAGAAAGAGATAAAGGAGGAATTTATTAACCTCCTTGAGCATAACAAAATGATGATACCCAAGCCACCAAAACCTATCGGACACTGCAAAAGAAGTCCTAAGAGGAAAATTTGTCATATTAGATGCCTATATCTGAATAACGGAAAGCAAGCACATCAACAACCCAATGAAACATCTTAAAGAAATGGAAAAGGATGAGCAATCTATTCCCAAACCTAGCAGAAGAAAAGAGATAACCAAAATCAAATCTGAAAAAATGAAAATGAAAACAAAAGAATCATTCAAAAAAATTAATGAAACAAAAAGTTGATTCTTCCAAAAGGTAAACAAAATCAGATTCAGCACCTGTACCTCAGTGAGTAGAGCACTGGCCACATACCCTGAAACTGGTGGGTTTAAGCCTGGCCTGAGCCTGCTAAACAATGACAACTGCAACAAAAAAAAATAGCTGGCCATTGTGGTGGCACCTGTAGTCCCAGTTACTTGGAAGGCTGAGACAAGAGAATTGATTAAACCCAAGAGTTTGAGGTTGCTATGAGCTGTGATGCTACGGCACTCTACTGAGGGTAGATATAGTGAGATGCTGTCTCAAAAGAAAAAGAAAAAGATCAATAAACCCTTGGCAAGATTAACTAGAAACAGAAAAGTAAAATCTCTAATAACCTCAGTCAGAAATGAAAAGGAGGAAATAACAACAGATACTACAGAGACACAAGAGATTATCTCTGAATGCTACAAGAAACTCTATGTCCAGAAATTTGACAATGAGGAGGAAATGGACTAATATCTGGAATCACACCCTTTCCCAAAACTTAACTAACAAGTAAGATGTCTGTTTAAGATGTCTTAAACAGACTAA
>CAUYON010005590.1:0-42476 GCA_963573935.1 Arctocebus calabarensis | reverse complement strand
CCAGCTACTCGGGAGGCTGAGGCAAGAGAATCGCTTAAGCCCAAGAGCTGGAGGTTGCTGTGAGCAGTGTGACGCCACGGCACTCTACCCAGGGCGATAAAGTGAGACTCTGTCTCTACAAAAAAAAAAAAAAAAAAGATTTCTGGGGTCAAATAACAGACACTGCTAGGGAAGGCAAAATTACATAACTCTTGTTACATGATTTCACAGAGCCTTTAATATAATGGCTCTGTGAAATTTAATTTCCCAATTTTAATTAATGATAGAACTTTTTCTTTTGCCAAATAAAACACCTCACGGGGCTGGTGTTCCACAGACTACATCTTTGACAGCATTGATAATTTACATAAATTTGTAAACTTAAGTCTGGAGAGATTAAGGGAACTGCTCAACACCATAGTCCCAGAGAGAGAAGAACTGAAATGTGAGCACAGGTGATCTGCTTATGATCCAGATAGCTCACTGAAATTACCTTCTAAGAATCCCTAACCCTTCATAGATGGATTAATAAACATGTTTTGCTTATACAATGAAAAGATTATAATTTTATTAATATTTTCTAGATCAGATTATGCCCTGATACACAAAAATTGGCTGATTTACCCCCCCAAAAGTTTAGGTTAGCTCAGTATTGCTGTGATACAGCATCCAAACTAGTATTTCAGAGCTCATTAGAGTACATATAATCCAGCAACATGAAAACCACCTAAAATTATGTTGATGTTAAGTGATATGGAATGATGAGGACTACAACCTTAAGAGGTAAAATGTTATTGTCAGAAAGACCACAGGATTATGAATCTTCTCCTCTACTCTAGTCACCTCTGAGATTAAAGTACACAGGAATCAGGCCCAGCGCCTCTGGCTCAACGGGCTAAGGTGCTGAGCTGGCGAGTTCGAATCCAGCCTGGCCCATCAAACAACAATGACGGCTGCAACCAAAAAATGGCCGGGCGTTGTGGCAGGCGCCTGTAGTCTCAGCCACTTGGGTGGTGGAGGCAGGCGACTCGCTTGAGGTTTGGTCTAAAAAAAAAAAAAAAAAAAAAAAAAAAAAGTACACAGGAATCTAACCATAAGCGTGGGCAAAGGAAATGTCAAATAAATAACAGAACTGCCAGGAGATGGTGTGTAATTATTAAAGCAGAAAAACTTGCCTATTTTTCCTGGCTAGATCTGAATTCCCTGTAAGTATCCTGGAGGCTTTAGTGCTTATCTGTGATCTCCCATTCCAGCTGCATAAGTGGAACAGGCCTCATTAGCAGAAATAATAAGAGTAAATCATAACTGAATCATCCAGACTACAATTCACTTGCAAGATGCTAAATAAACATAGCTACTATATGCCAGGCAGTGTGCTAGACACCTGCATATCTATTATCCCATTGAACTAATAAGATGGAACATTTTCAGAAGACATAGAAGTAAATACAGTTAAAATGACCAGTAAAAGTGGCAAGAATCTCCAAATAGGCTTACCTGAGCAAAACATTCCATAGAGCCAATCAAGAAAATCAAGTCCTTCACCAGGTCTGATACTCTCATCCGAAACTCCCCAAAGTCATCAGTTTCCTCAGGAACCCCCTCCTAAAATTTCAAGTCAGATAATATTTGTTTCAAACTCACTGAGGTTTTCAATGACCTCTATAAAATTCAGAATAAAAAAGAAAAAACATTAAGCAGTCAAATCTCAATGAATAAAAGTTAATCTAAATCACAAGGGTATTTTACCAGAGATAGAGAGTCTCCCAAACCATGAGGTATGTCAAGTCAATATAATCTATCCTCTACCTTTTATCCGAAACTCTCTTGGTTTTGTGTGTGTGTGTGTGTAAGATGTACTTCTAAGCTACACCTTATTTTGTTATTGAAAAAATTGCAGCCTGGTGGTATGAGAAGTGACCTAGAAGAAATAGTTTAAATTATAAGCCTATCTAGACAAGGTCAGCTTTTAGTACTGAACAAGCCTGTGAAGGTTTATGGTTTAAGATATACCAAAATCAACCACTATCACAATAACTTCACACAGAAAATATAACTTTTTGTTTTTAACTTAAAGAAAAAGTACATAGGCCAGATGCAGTGGCTCACGTCTATAATCCGAGCACTCTGGGAGGCTGGGGCAGGTAGATTGCTTGAGCTCAAGAGTTCAAGACCAGCCTCAGCAAGAGTGAGACACGATCTCTAAAAAAAATAGCCCCAGGCAGGGGTGGGGTCTTGGTGTGTGCCACACCTTTGAGGAGCAAAACACAATTATAAGAGAGACTTTACCTAACAAATGCAATCAGTGTAACCTGGTTTCTTGTAGCCTCAATGAATACCCAACAATTTTAAAAAAAAGGGAGGGGGGCAAAACACGATAGTAAGAGGGACTTTAACCAACAAATGCAACCAGTGTAACATAGTTTCTTGTACCCTCAATAAATCCCCAACAAAAAAAAAAAAAATCGGCTCGGCACCTATGGCTCAACGGGCTAAGGCACCATCCACGTAAACCTAAGCTGGTGAGTTCGAATCCAGCCCAGCCTGCCAAACAACAATGATGGCTGCAACCAAAACAAACCAAAAAAAAAAAAAAAAAAACAAAAGGTGTTGTGGCGGGTGCCTGTAGTCCCAGCTACCTGGGAGGCGGAGTCAAGAGACTCACTTGAGCCCAGGAATTGGAGGTTGTTGTGAGCTGAGATGCCACAGCACTCTATCCAGGGTGATAGCTTGAGGCTCTGTCTCAAAAAAAAAAAAAAATTAAAAGAAAAAAAAAAAAGAAGCCCCAGGCATTGTGTTGGGCTCCTTGTAGTCTCAAGTACTTGGGAGGCGGAGGCAAGAGAATCGCTTGAGCCCAATAGTGTGATGCTGCTGTGAGCTATGACACCACAGTACTCTACCAAGGGTGACAAAGTGAGACTCTGTCTCAAAAAAAAACAACAAATCAAAATGAAAGAAACCCCAACCAAACTCCATTTAGGTAAAATAAACATAGTAAAATATGAATGGCAGAATTTAGATGGTAATGATATACATATTCACTATAAAATTGTTTCAAATGTTATTATATGTATAACATCTTTCTTTAGACAATTTAGAGATCATTCATATTCCATACTTTCCTATTCTAGCACTCTTCTGTAAATAAACAAAGGGTTACCAAAAGTGGGATGTTAGAGGCATGTCTAAGAATTCTGGAACCAAATACCTGGAAAAAACCTTTAAAGTTATTGAGAATTGCTGATCTAATTCAACCTCCTTACTTTAAGATGAAGAATTAAAGGTTGAGTAATGAGGAGGAAATGATGGCTATCTCAGACAGAATAATGGATAAAGTTATAAGGAAATACCTGCAAGGGAAATGGTGTCATAGAGCTAGCTAGGGAAGGAAATCGAGCATAAAGCCATTTAAACCAGAGCAGCTCTCCTAATATTTATTATAAATCAGTTCTGTATGGCACTTGGCAGAGATAAAAAGAAAAAAATAAATAAAAATGAAATATTAGAATACAAATCAGGCTTCCAAGTAAGATATAGTTGGGATAGGATTCCTCAGTTTAAAAAAAAAAAGTCCCAAAACCAGAGACTATATCATTACTAAGGTGCTGTGGAGACACAAAATACCATGACTCAAATACCACATTAACATTAAGAGAATAGCATTCTGTAAGCAACTGAATTTACTCTAGGTCCTGGATTAAAGATTAAACCAACCAAACAGCAAAAAGGACGAAACAAATTGGCAAAATTTGAAGAAACTAAGCAAAGCATGGGGGATGAAGAGTTTTCCAATGGACTGTTTTATAATATTTTTAGTATGTTTTCTTCTAAGCAGACTTTTTTCTTTTAAACTTAAAATTAGTATTAAAAACAAAGAAAAATGTGTAAGTCGGGGGGGTGTCATATGTAATTTTCAAAATCCTCACACAAACATTTCACGTTTGTATTATTTTTTACACATACTTTATACTATTAAGAAACAGTATAAAATTTTACCTTCTAGTTTCTTTCACTTAGCATATCATTACTTTAACAGTCATTACTTTTAACTGCTCCATAATGGTCCATCAAGCTGCTATATCATAATTTATATAACTCTTCTTATACTGCTGTACATGAGTTTATCAATTTTTACTTTTACAGATAATGCTTTGCACACAAAATAGTTGTTCTTCTGCAGAATTATTTACTACAAATTCCTAGGAGAAGAATTACTGGTTTAGCTGGAATCATTTTTTTCCTACATAAGGCCTAATACTCTTCATTATACTGGAACTGCTTCTCCAGTGGAAGCTATAGAGTGACAAAACCTGCAGATTCCATTAGCTTTATTCTTTATCTTTTCAGTTCCTTTTTCAAATTAGCACTGACAAAAAGAGGAAAGTAAGATTTCAAGAAATAGAGAAGGGCACTTACGTGGTCTGGTTCCAGCTGGCAATGCCGAGCTAAGGCATGAAGTAGCCTCTGAATGTAAGCTTTGAAGATGCCATGAATAACCTCATCATTAGTTTTGTATAAATGCTCCCCTAGTCGGTACCAAAAGTTAAAGGAAATTTCTACTACCTATTAGATTAAATGAGAAAAAATAATTTATTTGCATGAGAAAGGAATGGAAGAAACAATTTGATTACTAGAGAGACTATACTCCTTTCTTTTTTAAAAAGAGATGGGGTCTTGCTGTCACCTAAGCTGGAATGCAGTGGCATGATCATAGCTCACTGTAGCCTCAAACTCCTGGACTCAAGTAATCCCCCTGCCTCTGCCTCCCAAGTAGCTGAGATTACAGGCACAAGTCATTGTGTCCAACAAAAAATATGCTTTTAAGTAATATTAGCAGAGGCTCATAATCACTTTGGGAGGCCAAGACGGGAAGATCACTTAAGCCTAGGAGTTCAAGGATATAGTGAGCTATGACCATGTCACTTGCATTCCAGCCTAGGTGACAAAGTGAGATCTTGTCTCAGAAAAATTAAATTAAATAAAAAGTATGAGTGGAACCAGAAGTCATCTTTTCTAAAGCAGATTTATTATTACCCCTCCAAATTATCTTCCCATGTTAGGCCCCAAATCCTCTTTAGTCCCTTGCTAGGCCTGATATAACTTCTCCAAATGTTATAATAGAGTCTTAATTCAGAGAAAAAGATACAGAAATGGAAATCTCTTTTAATGTATTTTTAATTCTGAAATCATTTCATTAGATGTTTGAAATTAGAACATTTCTTACCCGGCTAACCATCTGTAGTTCCCTGAACATAAATGAATCAGCCCCATATCACTTTTTTATTTACCTGCTTTCTTGAGTGGGAGAGAAAGGGAGAAAAAGCCTGGGATTTTACTCACAGCCTACCTTCCAGATGGCACTGTTTCAAGGAATAATAATTACTATGTGGCATTATACTTCTCCCAAAAATGTTTTTATTTTTACTCAAGTCTAGATATCCTCACAGGTTTATGTAAAACAAATGAACTCTATCTTGTATGTGGTAACAGAAAGAGTGTACAGAATCACAGGACTACTAAGCCTAAGGGTAGGCATAGTAAGTGAGTCCTTGCCACCCTTTTCCCACTAGGATCCAAAATAGAGCTACTGAAAACAATACCCAACTTGGGAGTACTTCTTTCTTACTTCTTATACTATAAAGAGGTAAAACTTACAAAATAAATGAGATTTTTAAAAATTTAGCAAACTTAAAAAGAGGCAGGGTAGGGCAGCACCTGTGGCTCAGTGAGTAGGGCACCGGCCCTATATACCGAACGTGGCAGGTTCAAACCCAGCCTCGGTCGAACTGCAAAATGAAAAAACAGCCAGGAATTGTGGAGGGCACCTATAGTCCCAGCTACTCGGGAGGCTGAGGCAAGAGAATCGCCTAAGCCCAGGAGTTAGAGGGTCCTGTGAGCTATGTGATGCCACGGCACTCTACAGAGGGCAATAAAGGCAGACTCTGTCTCTAAAAAAAAAAAAAAAGGCAGGGTATCTAAAGATTTTTGAATAATGGAGACCCTTAAGTCTTTTTGATCCCTTTGCTCATTGTCAATGCTCATTTGAAGAAAAACGTGAGGTGTAAAGACTTGTGGAGGTACAGTTAGGACTTGGGTGTTTTTTAGCTGTAAGGCTCTAGAACAAGTGAAACTAAATCAGGGGCTCAGTAGAAAGAATTGGGCTTTCTTTCTAATGGGTTCCTTGAGATGAATACAATAGTTAGCCCAGATAACTAATAAGGATTCAAAGCAGAAACTCAAATTTGATTTTTAAAAATTCTAGTACAAAGAAAACCCCTACTTCACTTTAATTAAAAACAAGACTATAGGCTCGGCGCCTGTGGCTCAACGGGCTAAGGCGCCAGCCATGTACACCTGAGCTGGCGGGCTCGAATCCAGCCCGGGCCCGCCAAACAACAATGACGGCAGCAACCAAAAAATGGCCGGGCGTTGTGGCGGGCGCCTGTAGTCCCAGCTACTTGGGAGGCAGAGGCAAGAGACTCGCTTGAGCCCAGGAATTGGAGGTTGCTGTGAGCTAGGGTGCCACAGCACTCTCTCCAGGGTGACAGAATGAGGCTCTGTCTCAAAAAAAAAAAAACAACACTATAATTTCTTAAGAATAAAAAGATAGGCATGAAGCAGTGGAATATAGATAACAACAAGCAACATACAACTTGGGGAATGATGGTCTTAGCATAATATAAATACTACCTCATATTGAGGATGCCCTGCACAGATAAGAAGCAGTTCCAGAGTTCGCAGGTCCCCAAGCCCTTGGCCTGGAGTACAAACAATTTTTTCAAGAAAAGTTTCACACAGTTCAGTAAAAATACGGCAGTAATTCAGAACTCTGCAGAAGGAAGAGGAATGAGAATACTGTCAGAAATTTGGATTTTTATATGTACAAACTCACAGCCACAATGAATCAAATAAAAGATCTTTCAAACTAAGGAACATCTAGTGATTATTACTAGGCTGTTATCACAATCTCTATGGTAGACACCTTTACTTAGACTATATATTTCTACACTTATAAACAAATGACTTGTCAGTTCAAATTCTCAATTACTAAAATATGTGAATAAAAATTCCCATCAAATCACACTTGATATTTTAAAGTTTGTTCCTAATTCCTAAAGCCTTACCCTTTGTAAGTGCAAAAACTTACGATTTTCCACGATTGGTAAATCTACAACCTCTCCTTCTACATCCAATTTGCCACTCTACGATCAAATGAGAATAACAGAGCATCTTTAGGATGCACTGTTTTTATATTTACAGAGTCACTGAAAATCACAATTGATAAATGAATAATAAAAAGTGACTTAAAAAAAAACACTCGCTGTAGGCAAACCCAGGGATCCAGGCTTAAATAATTACTCACTTGTCTAAATCTTCACGTGCCACAGCCATATGATAGGCAGTCTCCAATGTGAGGACTCCCTGAAATAGTTGCATGGCTAATGGCAAATTAGTCTCCACATTCTCAATGGCATAGAGAGCTGAGCACACACAGTCTGAAGCAGCTTCATGTAGGTTAGAAGAGGTCTTATCCTGTTGCTGCGAGGTAACAGGAATAGGGAAGCAAGAAGTATGATCACTAAGGTGTGTAAGCCAAGCACAGTTGGCCTTCCACATCCATGGGCTGAATAAACCATGGGTAGAAAATATTCAAAAAAATCAAAAATAATACAATAAAAATACAAATTTTACATTGTATTGTGTATTATATGTCATCTAAAGATGACTTAAAGTATACAGAAAGATGTGTGTAGGTTTCTGCAAATGTTATACCATTTTATATAAAGGAATTCAATATCCTCAGATTTGGGTATTCAATAGGAAGGGGTGCAGTCCTGAAACCAATTCCCCCAGTATGAGGAACTATAACAGAGATAGCCTTGTTCTGAACATGTACTTTAAACATATAGCAGCCTGGGCATGGCTGCCTAAGAGTCAACATCCATCAATCTTCCCAATTTTATTTCTCACTATTTCCCTATATGCCAAGCAAATCAGCCTTTCTGTACATCAACCACATCATATGATTTCTAATCTCCATGTTTTTGTTTACAAAGCCCTACCAAGGCATGTGTTCCCTGCCTTATTTTAAGTCTATGAAAATCTTTTCCATCCTTTTTCTGATCCAACACTACCTAAAATGAAAAGGGCTCAAGAAGTAGCAAAGACACATAGCTAAAGGCATCACTGTGAAATACCAGAATACGAAAAGGTTAAACAAAGGTTCTCAAAGCTTCTGGGGGAAAGAGAAGGAGGTAACAGAAAGGAACAAAAATCAGTGTTCTCAAATTTCTCGTTAATAATGATAACATGCTAGTAAAGGAGAGCAAGATCTCTGAAATTCTAAAAGAAAATAATATTGAATCTAGAACTCTACAGTTAGCCAAACCACCAATCAAGACTAAAAGCAAAATAAAAACATTTCTTAGGCACATAAGAATTTCAAGTTTGTTTTCCATGTATGTATTTTTTCTGAGGTAGTTAACTGAGGAGTTTTGAAAAAACTTAATCCAACTTACAAAGCATAGTAAAGGACACGTCCTAAAATGACAGCTGGCGAGTTAGATTTAAAGAACAATTGATGCAAATTAGAGTAGATCAGAAGGTTCAAGGAAAGAAGACTCCAGGGCTTCCATTTAAGAGAGTATAGTGGAAAGATAGAATAAATTTAATGAGGCCCTACTATGAAGCTAATTTCATATGAAGGCTATAATCCAACTATAGCACAAGAATATGGGAAGGGAGGGGGAGTGGGAAATTGGGGTGAAGGGAGGGAAATTGGTGGGGCCACACCTATGGTGCATCTTAGAAGGGTATAGGCAAAACTTACTAAATGCAGAATACAAATGTCTCCATACAATAACTAAGAAAATGCCATGAAGGGTATGCTAACTGTTTGATGAAAACATTTCAGATTGTATATGAAACTAGCATATTGTACCCCTTGATTGCACTAATGTACGCAGCTATGATTTAATAATTAAAAAAAATAAATTTAATGAGGGAAAATTAACCTATCTTTTTTTTTCTTTTTTTGAGACAGAGTCTCACTACGTCGCCCTTGGGTAGAGTGCCGTAGTATCACAGCTCACAGCAACCTCATACTCTTGGGCTTAAGTGATTCTCTTGCCTTAGCCTCCCAAGTAGCTGGGACTACAGGCACCAGCCACAATGCCTGTCTTTTTTTTCTTCTTCTTTTTTTTTTTTTGCAGTTGTCATTGTTGTTTGGCTGGCCTGGGCTGGATTTGAACGTGACAGCTTCGGTGCATGCAGCCAGCACTATAACCACTGTGCTGTAAGTGCTGAGCCTAGCCTATCTTCAATAATAAAATACAAGAACATTTAGAAATGTTTCACTCCAGTGGGTGAAAAGTTACATAAGCAGGTTTGGGAGAACACAGAGACACAAACTATTCATTAGATTATTCTTAGATTGAATGATGGGCTTAAAGAAAGTCATTATATTACAATGTTATAAAAGTTAGGTAAATGTTCAAATTTATTATTCTGTCTACATCACATTTTTTATTTTTTTAAAAAAGAGCTATGGGGGGAAAGTTGCACAAGAAAGTCATGATCCAAACATAAAGCAAAACATGGCATGATTTTGAACCAATAAATGAATATAAAAATGAGAAAATATTTGACCCTCACTCTAAATTCTCTTCTTAACAAGAGGGGCTGTGACACTGCATCACTAAAGAAGAATATAATCCTGGCATACTACTTAGCTTCTTCTTTATTCCAATTAAAATTCCTAGAAGTCACCATTGTTAAGTGTGAAGTATATACTGAACTATCTGCCATTCATATGTAATCATATGATAAACTTTTCAAAACAAAAGTGGGACTTGACTTTATTTACAATGACTATTATTCACATAATTTGGTGAGATAAGAATCAAAAGCAGCATTATTAAGGTAGGCATCAAGAGACATGGAGGCAAAGATAATGACATTATTATCCACATCTTAATTTTCCTAAGGCTTAGCTTCTTATCTAAGAATGACAGTAGGAATATACTACTAACAACAAGAAAATGTCAATTGTCTCCTTGAAGAAAGTGCTTTCCTTTTCTTTAATTCACAGTATCATCAATCTAGCATCAGGCTACCATCTTCTAAATATTCGTGCATCATCATATATCCAGTATACAAAGAGCTTCCATACTAATACATTTTCATTAAAGGAAACCTTCTAGGAGAAAGAGACAAAGACCTCTTCAATATTTGTGCTTGGGACAATGCCATGTTGCTTGTTCTAAAATGTAGTCTTATTCTAAGCACTCACTGACCCCAAGTTATTAAGAATTACCAACCATCACTACTTTCAAAGCTTAGAAAAGAAATGCACAAGTATATAAAGAAACATTACCACTTATTCTACTAATCTCAAAACCCGCAAATCCCTTCTGTACATACACTGCTGTTTAACTATCTCAACTACAAAGATAATATTCTAATCTGTAACTATCTCTAGATACAATAAAAATAATTTTTAATTCCACCTATTTTCTAAATTTCTGATTAACACATAATTAGATCATGGTAATGTTTAAGATTCAATGACTATTACTAAGAACACATCGTTTTATATATATAATTTGCTCTCACTGAAATAAGGAAAAAGTCATCTGTGGTTATTATTTAGATTTTAATATGTAAATCATTTATTGCTATATAAGACTGCTTTCCTCTTAAATATTATAGAACTATATTCCATTCTGAGTATTAAAACTAATACCTTTAATTTGTTACTTGGTAGCAAGGAAGGGACACTGCTGTTTTCTTAACTATATGTTTTCCAGCCACTGTGCAATAAACTGAAAAAACTGTTATGTCCCAGCAGGTCATAAAAAGTTACAAAAAGTGACTATGTTAGAAATACTCTGATAAATAAAATCATTACTTACCAAAACCTCAAAAAGGAGTGCTAACAACTTATTATTAGCCATGAAGTTACTGTCCAAAACTCCCAAGTTAAACCAACTTCCCAAACAGCGAAAGACCTTCATAAGCATTTTCTCATCTGTTCCTGCTTTTTCTACACAGGTCATCTAAACAGAAGAAAAAAGTAAAATAGTGTAAATTTTTACATATAAACCATTATTACAATCATCTTTCAAGTAACGAGAAGGAAGACAATAGTAACAGCTATTTTTTTTTTTAAGAACCAGTTTTTAAAAACCAACCTTTTCTTATAAGGACGTAAGAAAAGAGACAAAGGAAGTACTAGTAGTATATGAATGGCCCTGGCTCCTTCTATTTTTCTCATCTCTTCCTGCCATTACGTTTTAGGCAGAACAAGAAAAGCATATAACTAATAATAATATGACCTGTCATCAACACATTTACTGAGCATTTACTACATGCCAGGCACTATTTTAAGAATTTTACATGAGTAACTCATTTAATCCCCACAGCATAAACAGATACTATTATCCTCATCAAACAGATGAGAAAATTGAAGCAGATGGGTCAAATAACTTGACCCAATATCAAGCATCTAGTAAATACCATTGTGAGGACTAAGAAGCCTGGCTTCAAAGTTTATGATCTTAACCACTACACCATACCTACCTCCCGAAGGTCTCTACTTGTTTATACATACAGAACAAATATCCTATTATCAAGAACTTCCTTTGTTTCAAAAATCTCTAAAGTGAAGTAGCAATGATCTTAATGCATGTTAAAAATAATTATTACAATATAACTATCTATACACTAATATACATTGAAGTGATTAGTAAGAGTGCCAGGAAATATTAAGAGCATAGGGAAAACAATCATCTATCCACACATTAACCAATTACAGGGTTGACCCAGAAGTGACTGGTGAGGTTTTCACATTGCTGAAAGTTTCCATTTGATACTGGAAAACATTCTTAAATAAATGTAGTTATGTCATACATCATTTTAATGTGCATTTCTTGCTTTTTTTTTTTTTTTTTGCTAAAGACATATTACTTACTGTTTATATTTGTCTTGGACTATAGAAATGATGTTAGACAAAAAGCAAATTCCAACAATTTTCTTATTCAAGTTCAAAACAGGCCATAAAGCAGCAAAGACAACTTGCAACATCAATGCAATTGACCCAGGAACTGCTAACAAACATACAATGTAATAGTGGTTCAAGAAGTTTTGCAGGCTCGGCACCTGGTGGCTCAACGGGCTAAGGCGCCAGCCATGTACACCTGAGCTGGCGGGTTTGAATCCAGCCCGGGCCCGCCAAACAATGACAGCTGCAACCAAAAACTGGCCGGGCGTTGTGGTGGGTGCCTGCAGTCCCAGCTACTTGGGAAGCAGAGGCAGGAGACTCGCTTGAACCCAGGAATTAGAGGTTGCTGTGACCTGTGATGCCACAGCACTCTATTCAGGGTGACGGCTTGAGGCTTTGTCTCATAAAAAAAAAAAAGAAGAAGAAGAAGTTTTACAAAGGTGGCCAGGCACAGTGGCTCTTGCCTGTAATTCTAGCTTTCTGGGAGGCCGAGGCAGGTGGATTGCCTGAGTTCACAGGTTCAAGACCAGCCTGAGTAAGAGTAAGACCCCGTCTCTAAAAATAGCTGGGCTCGGTGCCTGTGGCTCAACAGGCTAAGGCACAAGACACGTACGTACACCTGAGCTGGTGGGTTCGAATCCAGCCCAGGCCCACCAAACAACAATATCAGCTACCACCAAAAAACGGCCAGGCGTTGTGGTGGGTGCCTGTAGTCCCAGCTACGTGGGAGGTGGAGGCAGGAGACTCGCTTGCACCCAGGTGTTGGAAGTTGCTGTGAGCTGTGATGGCACCGTACTCTATCCAGGGGTGACAGCTTGAGGCTCTGTCTCAAAAAAAAATTAAATAAATAAATAAAAATAGCTGGGCGTTGTGGTGGGCACCTGTAGTACCAGCTACTTGAGAGGCTGAGGCAAGAGGATCACTTAAACCGAGGAGTTTGAGGCTGCTGTGAGCTATGATACCACAGCACTCTACCAAGAGCAACAAAGTGAGACTCTGTCTCAAGAGAAAAAAAAAAGTTTTGCAGAGGAGACACAAACCTTCAAGATGAGGAACACAGAAAGTTGACAACAACCGAGAGTGATCATGGAAGTTGATCCTCTGACAACTACATGAGATGTTGACAAAGACCAATGTCTACCATTCTATGGTCTTTGTTCAGCATTTGAAGCAAATTGGAAAGGTAAAAAAGCTCAACAAGTGGGTGCCTCATGAGCTGACTGAAAATCAGAGCAACTGTTTTTTTCAACTGCCATCTCCTCTTATTGTACACAAGATTTCCATTTCCTGAACAGACTGCGACATGTTATAAAATGTAGATTTCACAGGATACCAGCAACAACCAGCTCAGTGGTCAGAATGACAGGAATCTCCAAAGTACTTCCCAAAGTCAAACTTGTGCCAAAAAAAGGTCAGAGTCACTGTTTGGTGGTCTGCTGTCCATCTGATTCACTAGCACTCTCTGAATCCAGCAAAGCTATCCAGGCTGACAGCTTGAGGCTCTGCCTCAAAAAAAAAAAAAAAGAATTACTACAGTAGGCACCTATTTTACTATGTTTCAAGGCTAAAAGAAGCACAATGTGTGGAGTAACAAAGATCCTTTAACGTGACTTGGAGCCACTGAGATATCCCTTTAAGAGTTGACAGTTATCCCCCTTCATTTGAATTTTGAAACTCTTGCTGTAAACTCATTACACAATTGCTTGGCCTTGTATGCTTTCTATATGATATTTCAATTTGTTTACAAATGGATGGACTTGCTTGTACATTCTTAATGACAGACTTCTGAAAAAACCTCTGTACAAACTAATGGCTATGAAGAGATGAAATTCGAGTAATTAAACACACACATAAAGCATCAGAATTAAGAGTTATCCTCAGTTCCCCTCTTTGAGAACTATATCATTAAGAAATCTGTCTCTTAAAGTAAGGCATCAAAAGCTACAGTACCATACAGAGTCCAGAAGAGTTCACCAATAAAAATACGATAAGAATAAATAAGAATTGAGATCTTGGATTAACAACATAGAGAATGGAGAGAGAAAAATATTAGAGGCTAGAGCCAGGTTCTGAGAACAAGAAAAGTAATATTAAAAATTTAATACCATGTTTAGGAATGGCTCCATTAGGACAAACCACAAAAGTATAATATTAACAAGAAATAGGACAGAATGCAATCATAAAGGAAAGTGGTAAGGAAACCAAATGAGAAAGGGTTTAAAAGGCCTTTGGGAACTGGTATTACACATGCTTATTTTTTCTTGGCATTTTAGACTAATTTCACCCTCTGGGTTCCATAACATGATAGGATACAAGACAGAATTAGAAACCTTATTAAGCACCACAGGGAATATAATTTTCTGGGTGCATCACAATCAGTCAAGCTATCTGTGGTTGATTATGAGGAAGTGCCAAGTTAAGTATGTGCCTTGGGGGTCCAACTGGCTGCTGCAGTTGACCAGTGTGGCAGTAACAATGATACAAATGACTAAGATGTGCGCTGGACTCTTCTCAGTGGTTACAAAAAGAAAAGGACAACCTCAGGTATATTAACTTTCAGCTCAAGTCATAGTCTGAGAACCAGACAGCTTCCAGGACAGCTCTAAAAGCAACTCTTATTTTTTTGTAGCTACAGGGTTGGTGTTGCTGAAACTCATATAAAAAACTTAGTTGTGTGGTTTGCTGAATTACAAACAGTTAAATTCACAGTCTCAGGAATGGAATTCTAAATCTTGGAGTGGTGATATCTGGTTAGACCCAAATAAAAATGATAATTTTAAACTCCCAAGTCACTCTGAACTTCCCTTTTCAGAGGAAGTAGCCAAAGAGACTAGCCTTTCTCAGTTTGAAGTCCTGTGATAACTTCACCTGAGACAGTGCCTTAAAAGTGCTCTTCAAGACTGACAACACACCCTCTTGTCACTAGACCCATAAGCAGGATCAATCCTCAGCATGTTTTAGGTCTTCAAGTACCACAGAAGGAAATAAGTTGCACACCAAAAGAATTAATGCATGTGAAGAAACCAAGGGAAGGGATGTAGAAATAGATTCTGAGGTATTAGACAAAAAGAAGACAGAATATATAACACTTGATTGAGCCAAATTAATTGACACAAGCATACTTCCTGAAGATTTTGGACTTAATGTTGGTAAAGTGTCTCTGGTGAGACACCTGAACAGTCTTCTTGGGCTTCCTAGAAAAAAGATTTTCAGCAAATTTGAGATTTCCAGCAGCATTCAGCACTACAGTAAATTTTCTATAATCCAATAAGCCACGGCTATGCCCTCGGCAATAGGACCTGCATCTCAGCCTTGGAAGGAAGGTGAACTCTTCCTTCCTTAGAAGATCTATCTCAGCCCTAGGGTGTTAATGATTGCTCCTTCTACTTATTTTATTTCTGTATTCTTTCTTTTTTCCCCCTCTACAGAGTCTTATACTGTTGCCTGACTAGAATGCAATGGTGTCATTATTACAACACAATGTTACAACACATTGTTACAACCTTAGCCACTTGAGCCACAGGCGCAGAGCCCATAGTTGCTTTTATTAATAGTATTAGTCTGAGTTAGATCAGGAGAAAGAAACCGCACAGTACTTTGAATGAGAGTGTAAAGAATTATTAACTATAGGAGGTTATAGTAATGCAGGATTGCCTAATGGGAAATAAAGAGAATTCTGAAGAATACAGAAGGGTGGCTCGGTGCTTGTGTCTAAAGCAGCTAAGGCACCAGCCATATACACCTGAACTGGCAGGTTCGAAACAACAATGGCTGCAACCAAACAATAGCCAGGCATTGTGGCAGGCGCCTGTAGTCCCAGCTACTTGGGAGGCGGAGGCAGGAGACTCGCTTGAGCCCAGGAATTGGAGGTTGTTGTGAGCTGTGATGCCACAGCACTCTATCCAGGGTGACAGCTTGAGGCTCTGTCTCAAAAAAAAAAAAAAGAAAAGAAAATATTTGTAGACTGCCAAGAGCAAAGTTACAGGTGTAGACATGTTACTACTCTTAAGCCTTTAATTAGATTGTCACACTTCAAGTAGGGTGACTAAATTTCTCTAAAACTAGTCTGATTTTACTATTGCCTTCCTTTATGTAATCTACCATGCTATCTACTGAAAAATAAAATGTTGAACAGTTATGTTGTTACAGGTCAATATAGTGATTACCTTTGGGGGAGTAATGACTAAGAGGGGGCACAAGAGAATCTGTCTGTCTGATAGTCATCTTTTCTTGATCAGATTACCCAGGTTTGTTTGGTTCATGAAAATTCCTTGGACTTCATAGTTATCATGTATGTTTATTATTTGTTTGTAAATTATATTTCAATAAAAAGTTCTAAAAATGAGTCTAGGCAAGGTGGCTCATTCCTGTTATCCTAGCACTCTGGGAGGCCAAGGAGGAAAGAATGGCTTGAGATCTGGTGTTAGAAACCAGACTGAGGGCTGCACCTGTGACTCAGTGAGTAGGGCACTGGCCCCATATTCCCAGGGTGGTGGTTTCAAACCTGGCCCTGGCCAAACTGCAACAAAAATATAGCTGGGCATTGTGACAGGTGCCCATAGTCCCAGCTACTTGGGAGGCTGAGGCAAGAGAATCGCCTAAGCCCAACAGCTTGAGGTTGCTGTGAGCCATGACGCCACAGTACTCTACTGAGGGCGACAAAGTGAGACTGTCTCTAAAAAAAAAAAAAGAAGTCAGCCTGAGGAAGAGTGAGACCCTATCACTACTAAAAATAGAAAAAATTAGCCAGGTGTATGGGGCAAGACTGCAGTCCCAGGCACTCGGGAGGCTGGGCAGGAGGATCACTTGAGCCCAGAGATTTGAAGTTGCTGTCAGCTATGCAACCCAAAGTTCTAAAACCCAGGACAGGCTCATGCCTGTAAACCTAACACTCTAGAAGGCTGAGGCAGGCAGATTGGTTGAGCTCAGGAGTTCTTGAAGACCAGCCTGAGCAAGAGTAAGACCTGTCTCTACTAAAAATAGAAAACAGCCATGTGTTGTGGCGGGCGCCTGTAGTCCCAGCTGCTCGGGAGACTGGGGAGGATCGCTTGAGCCCAGGTGTTGAGGTTCCTGTGAGCTATGATGATGCCATGGCACTCTACCCTGGGTGACAGAGTGACTGTATTTCAAAAAAAGCAAACAACAACAATACCCAACGTTCTAAAAACTGGTTGAGAATAAAGTGACAGTTACTCCCATAGAACACTGGATACTGTTGTATCTTCTTAGCTCTTTGTCTAGTTTTGTCTCTCTGAGCAATGAAGTTTCCCAATGCTGAATTTCCTCACCTCTGAAATTTCTTAGGTTCTTTTCTGGGTTGTTTGCTAGCCAAAGGAAAGTCCTCAATTTTCAAGAGATATTGTTATTAAACCTGCCTTAAGGACTTTGGTTCATATTGCTTTCAATAAATGGCTTCTCTGCTTTGTAAATTCTCATGTCCAGAAAGTTTAGCATGACGTACAGATGAGTTTGTTGTGGCATTGCTTCCACAGCTAAGATGACTACAGCCTGCCACCATGCTGGCAGTGTTGAAGCTATGCTTGGATGATGCAGTGGGAAATACAATTTTCTGGCAAGGCATCCCAAACCTTAGTTGCACTTCCCTTTGAAAAGGATGCATGACTCATTGGCCAAACTGTACTTAAAATTGTTCAAACTTTACTAAGAGTCATCTGTACATAAGCCATATATTTTATATATGTTGCTTCTATATCTCTGTAAAGAGCAATTATTTGATTTGCTTTTCTTTTCATGTTATAGAATTCATTTATGATGGGCAACTTTTTTGAAAAGCTTTATAAAAGTCTGCTCGGAAAAAAAGAGATGCGTATTCTTATGTTGGGTTTGGATGGAGTTGGAAAAACCACTATCTTGTATAAACTGAAGCTGGGAAAGATTATAGCTACCATTCCTACAATAGGTATGTTAATGGCCTGTGACAATTCTGGTTTACCATTGATTATGTTATATTTTTACATATTTCTGTGTTATTGAATATAGCATTTTGAAAATCTTTATCCACTATCCACTCTAAGATCATCAACTTTTTGAGGCTAAAAACCAAATTCTATATCCTTTCCTTTTATTTATTAAATCATAGCTGTGGACATTAATGCAATCATGGGGTACAATGTGCTGGTTTTACATACAATTTGAAATTTTTCATCAAATTGGTTAACATAGCCTTCACAGCCTTTTCTTATTGTGTTAAGACATTTACATTCTACATTTAGTAAATTTCACATGTGCCCTCGTAAGATGCCCTCTATATCCTTTCCTAATTGCTCCCAGCACGTCTAGTACATTCCCAGGTTCACAAGAGAGACATATGAACACATTTAGGTTAAGCAAATTTAACCATATTTGCTTGGCAAAAAAGAAATAGATAATAATGATTAAAACAATGAGGGCAGTTATGCTCTCCATTCCTCTCAGTTAGTGTCCCAGCAGAAGCCTGAGGTGGGAGCTAGGACTATGTCCTGGTCAGTCTCTGTTCCAGCCACCCTTCCTTAGTAGAAGCCTCTCATCTCTCCACACCAAGTATGCTCCTGTTTAAAGATGGAGTGTGATTTCTTTTCTTCACTCTGGCTTAAGCCAACTACTTGAAATGGTGTCCAACTAAGCAATTAGAGAAGACTTGATAAGATTTTGTAGTGGGACTTTGGGGGTGAGAGAGTGGGATATGTCTGGGATGCCTCCCAGGTTTTCAGCTTGTAGAATGAGTCAATGAGGGGATAACTATCAGAGGAGCAGAGTGAAGAGGGGTGGAGATTGTAAATTCAGTTTTTGATAGATTTCCTTATTGGGGGGCTTTGGAGACATCTAACCAAAGTTGTTAGATTATGTATAAGCCTGAAGCTCAGGAGAGAGGTCTGAGTTGGAGGATATAAATCTTAGAGTTGTTAGTACAGAGGTAATAATGAAGCCCTAGGAACAGGGAGATTGCCTAGGGAGGGATGCAGAAAGGGGAGAATGGGCTCCGTGCCTGTGGCTCAATGGGCTAAGGTGCCAGCCACGTACACCTAAGCTGGCGGGTTCGAATCCAGCCTGGGCCCGCCAAACAACAATGATGGCTGCAACCAAAAAATGGCCAGGCGTTGTGGCGGGTGTCTGTAGTCCCAGCTGCTTGGGAGGCAGAGGCAAAAGACTCCTTGAGCCCAGGAATTGGAGGTTGCTGTGAGCTGTAATGCCACAGCACTCTATCCAGGGTGACAGCTTGAGGCTCTGTCTCTAAAAAAAAAAAATGAAAGGGGAGAATGGTGGGGCAGGCCGGAGTCATGGGGACTCCATTGTGGCAGGACCAGTTAAATGTGGCTAAGTTCTCCAATTGGAGAGCAGAGCAGGTTTGAGACACCAGTCAAGATGAATGGGAAGGTAAGTTAACACATTCTCTTTATAAACTGTAGATCTTTGACTAGCAAGTTGCTTTTTAAATTGAAAGTAATATCCAAAGTGTTAGTTGAAATTACTTTGAATTGTTTAACCAGCAAAAATCATAATTAAGTTTTTTTCCATCTTCCATTTAGGTTTCAACGTGGAGACAGTAGAATATAAAGATACCAGCCTCACAGTCTGGGATGTTGCTAGCCATTGCAAAGTAAGACCTTTGTGGAGACATTATTTCCGGAACACAAATGGTAAAGGATTGAGTGGTTATTGTTATAGCCAGTCTATAGCCTTGAAACCTTTTCTATTTTTTTTTTTTTTTTTTTTGGTAGAGGCAGAATCTCACTCAGTCGCCCTGGGTAGAATGCCGTGGCGTCACACAGCTCACAGCAACCTCCAACTCCTGGGCTTAGGTGATTCTCTTGCCTCAGCCTCCCGAGTAGCTGGGACTACAGGCGCCCACCACAACGCCCAGCTATTTTTCTGTTTTGCTGTTCGGCAGAGGCCGGGTTTGAACCCGTCACTTTTGGTATATGGGGCCGGCGCCCTACTCGATGAGCCACAGGCGCCGCCCCGAAACCTTTTCTATTAAATGTATCTAAAGATGGGGCCAGGTGTGGTGGTGGTGCATGCCTATAATCCTAGCACTCTGGGATGCTGGGGTGGAAGGATTGCTTGCAGTCAGGAGTTCTAGACCACCCTGAGCAAAAGTGAGACCTTATCTCTACAAAAATATAGAAAAATTAATCAGGTGTAGTGGCGCATCCCAGCTATTTGGGAGTTTGAGGCAGGAAGATGGCTTGTTCCCGGGAGTTTGCGGTTGCAGTGAACTGTGATCATCTTACTGCACTCTAGCCCAGACAACAAGAGTGAGGCCTATCAGGGAGATAACTTGCACCCTGGGCTGAGAAAGAATTTTCAGTATAGGCGGCACTTGTGACTCAGTGGGTAGGGCGCCGGCCACATACACTGAAGGTGGCGGGTTTGAATCTGGCCCCGGCCAGCTAAAACAGCAATGACAACTGCAACATCAACAACAAAAAGATAGCCAGGCATTGTGGCAGGTGCCTGTAATCCCAGCTACTCAGGAGGCTGAGGCAAGAGAATTGCTTGAGCCCAAGAGTTTGAGGTTGTTGTGAGCTGTGGACGCCACAGCGCTCTACTGAGGGTGACAAAGTAAAACTCTGTCTCATGTAAAGAAACAAACAAATAAATAAATAGGTAGAATTTTCAAAACAAAGATTAGGATAGATTTGAAGCAAAAAGTTTATCTTACTTTTCAAGAAAGGAAAGGTCACAGGCCTGGAAGGGAAGGGATTTGGGGGATTATTTTATTGGGAGAAAGGATTGAGCGGTTATTGTTACAAAATAATAACGGGAGGCAGCTATGTGTTTTTGTTTCTTATTCTTTGCTAGACTGGCTTTATCAGGCTTCTTAGATGTGGAAGAGGGTCACACTTTGGCTGTCTGCTCAGAACTCTTCAGGGGCTGTACAATGAACTTTTAAAGACAACAAGTTAAGCCACAGGTCGTTAAGTAAAGGATAGTTGTGTGCTGTGATTTTTCTTCTTTAAAATCTTTCTGCTGGTTTATTTTTTCTCTGTAGATAGTTTATTAGAAATGCTGTCCTTTCAAGACCTTGCCTCAGAAAAATGAAAATAAAATAAAAATTAATAATGAAAATGGAAGCTTGAAGCAATTCTCTGTAATATTTTATCTTATTTGGCCTATTGGTCATTACCTCTCTTCTAGTGGCCTCCTAACCTTACTAAGGAAGGTTTCTTTTCAAGAAGTGGTCTCTATGTTTCTAGAGTATTGGGATTTTAGTGCTCACTATAGGAATGCTCCCTTGATCCAGAATGGTTAGAAAATGGCTATCCTGATAATTTCATCTTTCAGTTTATTGAGAGGTGCCTTAGATGAAATACCAGTTCTGGAAGAATTTGAATTCAGTTAACTGTTTGAAACATGTTGAGAATGTCTAAAACTTATGCCTCTGGAGAGAAAGAGATAAACAGGGATAGATGGAATCCCAAATCCCAAATCCTGGCTTTTTATTTTCTGAGACAGAGCCTCAAGCTATTGCCCTGGGTAGAGTGCAGTGCCATCACAGCTCACAGCAGCTACCAGCTCTTGGGCTTAAAAGATTCTCTTGCCTTAGCCTCCCAAGTAGCTGGGATGGCAGGTGTGCGCCCTGACGCCTGGCTATTTTTGTTGTTGTTGCAGTTGTCATTGTTGTTTGGCAGGCCCGGCCCTCTGGTGTATGTGGCTGGTGCTTTAGCCACTTGAGCTACAGGGGCCAAGACAATGCTTTTTTCTTTTATTGTTTGGGATTCATTGAGGGTACAAAGAATTAGGTTACACTGATTGCATTTATTAGATAAAGTCCCTCTTATAATTGTGTCCTGCCCCTAAGAGGTATGCCATATACCCCTTCCTTCTTTCCCTCTTCTCCACTTTTTTGTTTTAAAGACATAAATGTCACTATGTCACTCTCAGTAGAGTGCCATGGCATCACAGCTCACAGCAACCTCAAACTCTGGGGCTTAAGCAAGTCTCGTCTCATTCTCCCAACTAGCAAGGACTACAGGTGCCCACCACAATCCACCACAATGCCCAGTATTTTTTTGTTGCAGTTGTCATTGTTGTTTGGCAGGCCTGGTCTTGGCTCAAACCCACCAGCCTCAGTGTATGTGGCCAGTGCCCTACTCACTGAGCTACAGGCCCTGAGTCCCCTTACTCCCACTTTGTATTAGCTCATCTACTGCCTTCATATTAGAATTGAGTACATCGGATTCTTGCTTCTCCATTCTTGTGACACTTTACTAAGAAGAATGTGTTCCACCTTTATCCAGGTTAATACAAAAGATGTAATGTCTCTATCTTTTTTAATGGCAGAATAGTATTCCATGGCATACACACACCACAGCTTCTTAATCCATTCCTGGATTGGTGGGCATTTAGGCTCTTTCCACATTTTGGTGATTGTAAATTGTGCTTCAATAAACAGTCTAGCGCAAATGTCCGTATGATAAAAGGATTTTTTTTTCTTCTGGATAGATGCCCAGTAATGGGATTGCAGGGTAAAATGGGAGGTCTAATTTGAGTTCTTTGAGATTCTCCATACTTCTTCCCAAAAAGGTTATATTAGTTTGCAGTCCTACCAGCAGTATAAAAGTGTTCCCTTCTGGCTCGGCACCTGTGGCTCAGCGGGCTAAAGCGCCAGCCACGTACACCTGAGCTGGCGGATTCGAATCCAGCCCAGGCCGCCAAACAACAATGACAGCTTGCAACCAAAAAATGGCTGGGCATTGTGGCGGGCTCCTATAGTCTTAGCTACTTGGGAGGCAGAGGCAGGAGACTCGCTTGAGCCCAAGAGTTGGAGGTTGCTGTGAGCTGTGATGCCACAGCACTCTATCCAGGGTGATAGCTTGAGGCTCTGTCTCAAAAAAAAAAAAAAAAAAGTGTTCCCTTCTCTCCAAATCCACGCCAGTATCTGCAGCTGGGACTTTGTGATGTAAGCCATTCCTACTGGTGTTAGGTGGTATCTCAGGGTAGTTTTGATTTGCATTTCTGTGATGATTAGGGACGATGAGCATTTTTTTCATGTTTGTTAGCCATTAGTCTGTCTTTTTTAGAGAAGGTACTCTTCATGTCACTTGCCCAGTGATACATGAGGTTGTGGGTCTTTTTTTTGTTGATTAATTTGAGTTCTCTGTAGATCCTACTCATCAAGCTTTTGTCCGATTCATAATATGCAAATATCTTTTTCCATTCTGAAGTTTGTCTATTTGCTTTGGTTGTTGTCTCCTTAGTTGTGCAGCAGCTTTTCAGTTTAAGTCCCATTTGTTTATTTTTATTGTTGTTGCAATTGCTATGGAAGTCTTCTTCATAAAATTTTTCCCTAGGCTGATATCTTCAAGTGTTTTTCCCACACTTTCTTTGAGGATTTTTATTGTTTCATGCCTTAGATTTAAATCTTATCCATCTTGAATCAATTTTTGTAAGTAGTGAGAGGTAGGGGTTCAGTTTCAGTCTTTTACTTGTGGATATCCAGTTCTCCCAACACCATTTATTGAATAGGGATTCTTTTCCCCAGTGTATGTTCTTGTTTGGTTTATCAAAAATCAGGTGGCTGGCAGCGCCCATGGCTCAGTGGATACAGCAATGGCCACATTCACCCAGGCTGGCACGTTTGAACACAGCCAGGGCAAGCTAGGGCAACAATGACAACTGCAACAACAAAAAAAATAGCAGGGAATTGTTGCAGGCACCTGTAATCCCAGCTTCTTGGGAGGCTGAAGCAAGAGAATCACTTAAGCCCAAGAGTTTGAGGTTGCTGTAAGCTGTGATGCTATGGCACTCTACCCAAGGTGACCGCTTGAAACTCTGTCTCAAAAACAAACAAACAAATAATCAGGTGGCTGTAAGGTGTTAGTTTCATCTCATGGTTTTCTGTTCTGTTCCAATGTCAGTGTACTCTCTATTTTTGTGCCAATACCATGCTGTTTTGATCACGATGGTCTTAGAAGGTCTGGTAGGGTGATACACTCAGCTTTGTTTTTATGACTAAGAATAACCTTGGCTACATGATGAAGAATTATTTTCTCCAAATCTTGAAAGTATGATGATGGTATTTTAATGGGGATTGCATTAAATCTGTAGATTGCTTTGGAAAATATAGATATTTTGACAGTGTTTATTCTTCCCAGCTATTAGTATGGTATGTTCTTCCATTTATTAATATTTTGTGTTGTTTCTTTTCTTAGGGTTTCATAAATATCTTTGTAGAGGTCCTTCCCCTCTTTTGTTAGGTATGTGCCTAGGTATTTCATTTTGCGGGAAGCTACTGTGAAGGGAATTATGTCTTTGATTAGCTTCTCATCTTAGCTATTATTGTTATATACAAAGGCTACTGATTTATGGACATTGATTTTATATCCTGAGACTTTACTGTATTTTTTGATTACTTCCAGGAGTCTTGAGGTTGAATTTTTAGGGTTCTCTGATGTTGTCGGCAAAGAAGGAGAGTGTGACCTCCTCTGCCCCCATTTGAATGCCCTTTATTTCCTTCTCCTGCCTGATTATATTGGCTAGAACTTCCAGCACTATGTTGAATAGTAGTGGCAATAGAGGACAGCCTTGTCTGGTTTAAGTTCTAAGGGGAAAAGCTTTCAGTTTTAGTCCATTCAGTATAATAATTAGCTGTGAGTTTGTCGTAGATGGCTTCTATCAGATTCAGAAATGTGCCACCTATGCATATATTCTGAAGTGTTCTAACTAGAAAACGATGCTGAATTTCATTGAAAGCTTTTTCTGCATCTATTGAGGGGATCATATGGTCTTTATTTTTGCTTCTATTGATACGGTGAATGTTTATGGACTTGTGTATGTTAAACTAGCCTTGCATCCCTGTGAATAAACCTACTTGATCAAGATGAATGATTTTTTTAAATATGTAGCTATAATCTATTGGCTAGGATTTTTTTTTTTTTTGTTGTTGTTGTTGTAGTTTGGCTAGGGCCAGGTTTGAACTTGCCACCCTTGGCATATGGGGCCCAGTGCCCTACTTACTGAGCCACAGGTGCTGCCCTATTGGCTAGGATTTTATTGAGAATTTTTGCATCTATATTTATTAGTGAAATTGGTCTGAAGTTCTCCTTTTTAGTTGGGTCTTTTCCTGTTTTTGTTTTTTTTTGTAGAGACAGAGGCTCACTTTATTGCCATCGGTAGAGTGACGTGGTGTCACACAGCTCACAGCAACCTCCAATTCCTGGGCTTAGGCGATTCTCTTGCCTCAGCCTCCCGAGTAGCTGCAACTACACATGCCCGGCTATTTTTCTGTTTTGCAGTTCGGCCGAGGCCAGGTTTGAACCCACCACCTTTGATATATGGGGCCGGCAACCTACTCAATCAGCCACAGGCGCTGCCCTTTTCCTGGTTTTGGTATCAGAGTGATGTTTGCTTCATAGAATGTGTTGGGGAAGATTCCTTCCTTCTCAATTTTTTGGAATAATTTCTATAGTATGGATATAAGCTCTTCTTTGAAGTTTTGATAGAATTCTGGTGTGAAGCCATCTGGACCAGGGCAGTTTTTTGCTGGGAGATTTTTTACTATTTCTTCAATCTCAGTTCTTGGAACTGGTCTGTTCAAGAGATCTATTTCCTGGTGGCACCTGTGGCTCAGCGAGTAGGGTGCCAGCCCCATATACTGAAGGTGGGGGGTTCAAACCCGGCCTCAACCGAACTGCAAAAACAAAAAAATAGCCGGGTGTTGTGGCGGGCACCTATAGTCCCAGCTACTCAGGAGGCTGAGGCAAGAGAATCGTCTAAGCCCAGGAGTTGGAGGTTGCTGTGAGCTGTGTGATGCCATAGCACTCTACAGAGGGCGATAAAGTGAAACTCTGTCTCTATAAAAAACAAAACAAAACAGAGAGAGAGAGATATCTATTTCTTGTTGGTTAAGCCTAGGGAGAGGGCCTGATTCCAGGTATTAATCCATTTCCTCCACATTGTCAGATTTCTGGGCATAGAGTTTCTTCTAGTACTCGTAGATGATCTCCTTTATCTCTGTGGCAGCTGTTGTTATTTCCCCTTTATCATTTCTGATTGAGTTCTTTTTGTTGTTGTTGAGACAGAGCCTCAAGCTGTCACCCTGGATAGAGTGCTATGACATCACAGCTCACAGCAACCTCCAATTCCTGGGCTCAAGCGAGTCTCTTGCCTCCAAGTAGCTGGGACTACAGGTGCCCACCACAACGCCCGGCCATTTTTTGGTTGCAGCCATCATTGTTGTGTGGCATGCCCGGGCTGGATTTGAACCTGCCAGCTCAGGTGTACGTGGCTGGTGCCTTAGCCCTTTGAGCCACAGGCACCGAGCCATTTCTGATTGAGATTATTAGAGATTTTACTTTTCTCTTTCTAGTTAATCTGGCCAAAGGTTTGTCGATTTTATTTATTTTTTCAAAAACCAACTTTTTGTTTCATTAATTTTCTGAATAATTCTTTTGTTTTCAATTTCGTTAATCTCTGATTTAATTTTGGTTATTTCTTTTCTTCTGCTGGGTCTGGGATTAGATTGTTCTTCTTTTTCCAATTCCATAAGATGGTTCATGAGTTTGTTGATGTGTGTTCTCCTTCTGTTTTTCAAATGTTTGCGTCTAATGCCATAAATTTCCCTCTTCAGATTGCTTTTACTGTATCCCACACTTTGGTAACTTGTGTCTTTATTGTTATTATGTTTGAGGAATTTCACTATTTCCTATTTTATCTTTTCCTGAACTCAACTATCATTCAGCATAAGGTTGTTTAATTTCCAAGTCTTTGTGGGGGGATGAACGTTTTTGTTGGAGTTGAATTCTACCTTTATTGCCTTGTGGTCTAAGAAGATACAAGGTATAATTTCTATTCTTTTAATTGTGCTGAGGTTTGATATGTATTGTGGTCTAATGAGGAAAATTTACATTCTTTAGCTTTAGGATGGTATGTTCTGTATATGTCTATTAATCACATTTGCTCTAGGGTCACATTTAAGTCTTTTGTATCTTTGTTTAGTTTCCGTCTAGAGGCTGTATCTAGTTCCATGAGAGGGATGTTAAAGTCACCAGCTATTATGGTGTTATGGGATATCATATTGCTCAGACCCATCAGGATCTGTTTCATAAATCTGAGAACATTTAAGTTGCATGTGTAAATATTTAAAATTAAAATGTCTTCTTGTTGTATTGTTCCTTTGACCATTATAAAGTATTCATCTTTGTCTTTCTGTAGTTGCTTTAAATCCACTTGCATCTGAAATAAGATTGCAGCCCCTCCTTTCTTCTGATTTCCATTTACTTGAAATACTGTTTTCCATCCCTTAACTCTGAGTCTTGATTTGTCATTCAAGGCTAGGTGTCTCCTGGAGATAGCATGTGGATGGCTTGTGTCTTATTTATTTATTTATTTATTTTTTTAAACAGAATTTCACTATATCACCCTTGGTAGAGTGCTGTGGGGTCACAGCTCTCAGCAACCTCCAACTCTTGGGTTTAAGCGATTCTCTTGTCTCAGCCTCCAAAGTAGCTGGGACTACAGACACCGCCACAATGCCCAGCTATTTTTTTTTTGTAGTTGTCATTGTTGTTTGGCAGGCTTGGGCTGGGTTTGAATCTGCCAGCCCCGGTGTATGTGGCAAGCACCTTAGCCACTGAGTTATGGGCACTGAGCTGGCTTGTGCTTTTTTATCCAGTCAGTCGTTCTGTGCCTCTTCAGTGGTGAATTCAGTCCATTGACATTTATTGAGAGAACTGATAAGCATAGTAGAGTTCTAGTCATCTTATTTTGTGAAGGTCTGTTGTGTAGTTTTATCCTTTGTGCCTTTGTGGAAGCTAAGTTTTAACCTTTAGCTTCTGGGTATTTACTTTGCTACTGGTCCATTGCTGGTGGTCCATTGCAATGGTCAGTGTTGAGAATAAGTTTAAGTGTTTCCTGTAGAACTGGAATTATTGAGGCAAATTTCCTCAGCATTTGTAGATCTGCAAAAGATTTGGTTCTCCATCAATTCGGAAACTTAGTTTAGCAGGATGCACAAATCTGGGCTGAAAATTTTTTTTTTTAAGAATGTTGAAGGTGGATAAGCACGTTCTTAAGGCTGGAAAGTTTCAGTTGAAAAGTCTGCTGTCGTCCTAATGGCTCTGCCTCTGTAGATCAGTTGCCACTTATTCCTGGCTGCTTGCAGAATTTTTTCTTTCATCTTGACTTTGGAGAGATTCATTACAACATGTCTTGGAGATGCTCTGTTTGAATTGAGATGACCCAGGGTTCGATATCCATCTGAAAGCAGTGGTTCTCAATCTTCCTAATGCTGTGGCCCTTTAACACAATTCCTGTGGGTCGCGGCCCACAGGTTGAGAACCGCTGATCTGAGAGAATGTTGTAGTCATCATTGTTGTTTTTTAGCTGGCCTGGGCCAGGTTTGAATCCTCTAGCCTCAATGTATATACCCAGCACCCTACCCACTGAGCTGTGGGCACAGCCCTGACACTTAGAATTTTTTTTTTTAATTGTTGGAGATTCATTGAGGGTACAAGAAACCAGGTTACATTGATTGCATGACACTTAGATTTTTATATCTTTGTATTTCGATCTATTGCGGGTAACATTTCTTTTTTGATACAGTGTCCACTATCTTGGATTGGCACTAGACAACTTGGCCAAACCTTTGCAGTTTCTTATCTGTAATAAAATTAACACATGGGCTTGAATCACAGCTCAGCTATGAAAACCTTGTGCAAATTAAGTACTCTCTTCTATCTTAATTTCCTCATTTTAAAATGGAGATAATACCTACTGTCTCCATCACTGGACTTAAATGAGATTAATTTTCTGAAACACTTAGTTTTATGGCTGGAAGGTAGCAAGCACTCAAATAGAAACTCAAATTGTTTGAGGTTTTGCTTCATCATTTTCTGGCAGATACACTCTACTGAGAGTTTTCCCATTCAGATACCAAGTTGAAGTGCATTTTGTTCTTCAATCTTCTTTTTATAATAAGTCTAATTTTACTGAATTTCAAAATCTATTGCTTTGATGGCAGGGAGCTGCCTATATTCTAGGGCCTTGGGTGGGTAATTTGGACTTTTCATGAAACAGCAATTAGGAGCTACTTGAAGAATGGATTTGCTGTCTGTGGCTAGGATAGATGTTTCATCCACAAGTGATCTTGGGTGCTGTCCCCCTTTTTTCCAGCCAGTTTCTAATGATAAGGGTGTGTTTTAGTTTAAATTTTCTTCTTTAGTATGTAGAGTAGGACAGAACTTAATGGATGCTTTTAGCTTTCTAATAAGAATTTTGACTGTGTGTTTCACTTGTATAAACTGAAATTTGAACAGTTTATGTGATTTCTTAACTGATATTTATATGTAGCATATAGAATGCATAAAATGGTCCATTATTTAGTATGTGGAAAGATTTTTCTCCTTGATTTTAGGTTTGGTTGTTTTAATTTGTTGAATGGCACTATTTAATTTGTTGAATGGAACCTATAGGGTTCAAAATTCAAATGTAAGAAAAGGGTATATAATCTTCACTTGGTATCTAAGGAGGATTGGTTCCAGGACCTCCAAGATACCAAATCCAAGGATATTCAAGTCCCTTATATAAAATGGGGTCATGTTTGCATGTAACTTATGCACATTCTCCTGTACGCTTTAAATTGTCTCTGGATTACTGATAATACCTAATACAATGTCAATGGTATAGGTTTAAGTGATACAATTATTACATTGTATTGTTTAGGGAATAATGACAAGAAAAAGTCTGTACATGTTCAGTACAGTTTATTTTTCCTAATAATTTTGATCTGTAGTTAGTTGAATCCATAGATGTAGAAACCATGCATATGGGAGGCCAATAGTGAAAAGTCACCACTCCTTCCTGTCCATCCTTTAACCATTCAGTTCCCTTCCATAGACAACTATCTTTATCTTTTGTGTCTGTCCAGACATTTTATACATATACAAACGGCTATATGTGGCTGTATATGTATATGTCCTGCCCCACCTACTTTTTTGAGACAGAGTTTCACTCTGTCACCCTGGATAGAGTGCTGTGACAGCAACCTCACAGCTCACAGCAACCTCAAACTCTTGGGCTCAAGTGATTCTCTTGCCTCAGCTTTCCAAGTAGCTGGGACTACAGGAGCCCACCACAACACCTGGCTATTTTTTAGAGATGAGGTCTCGCTTTTGCTCAGGTGGGTCTTGAACTCCTAAGCTCAAATAATCTACAGGCCTCAGCCTCCCAGTGTGCTAGAACTACAGGCGTGAGCCACTGCACCAGCCTAATCCTGTCATTTTTTGAATCTCTTGGTTTTGCCCATATAATATATCTGTATTCCCTGAATGTTCTGACTGCTACACAGTAGGGTAAGCTTGTTATTATCCATATCCTAGAAATTGAGCTACTATCATTACTAGTGATACAGCCTCTGATCAAATTAGTTCTTTGAGCATCCACTCCACCTTTTTTGTCTCAAAGAGCTTATTGTCAGATAAACACCAAGTTGTCATTATCATAATCGTCACATAGACTACTGCTAAATGAGTCATCCTAACTCTAGAGTTTATTATACATCCTTTTATATTAATGAAATCACACACATAGGTAGAGAGAAGCTATAAAGATATATAAGCAGCTGAAATGAAATGAAATCACACACACAGGTAGAGAGAAGCTATAAAGATATATAAGCAGCTGTTCTCGTTTTAGGTTCAGATTACTGACATGCTTGTGATTTCTTTCCAGGTGTGATTTTTGTGGTTGACAGTAGTGACAGAGAGCGGGTTGGTGAGGCCCAGGAAGAACTACTCAGATTGTTAGTGGAAGATGAGCTCAGAGAGGCAATTTTCTTGGTGCTTGCAAATAAACAGGTATGCTGTTGTCTTTCTGAATCCTGGAACTATGATTTACTGCCAGATGTCTCACTTAAAAATATAATTATTTAAATTAAATGTCTGCCTCTTTATTTCCAGACCTAACCATAACCTCTCCCACTATCTTCTTTTTATTTTATTTATTTATTTATTTATTTATTTATTTTTGAGACAGAGCCTCAAGCTGTCACCCTGGATAGAGTGATGTGGTATCACAGCTCACAGCAACCTCCAATTCCTGGGCTCAAGCGAGTCTCTTGCCTCCGCCTCCCAAGTAGCTGGGACTACAGGCGCCCGCCACAATGCCCGGCCATTTTTTGGTTGCAGCCGTCGTTGTTTGGCGGGCCGGGCTGGATTCGAACCCACCGGCTCAGGTGTACGTGGCTGGCGCCTTAGCCTGTTGAGCCACAGGAGCCAAGCCTCCTCTGACTACTCTTGACAGAAATCCACGCCACCATCCTCACTCTTGTTCCATCACAGGGTCAGTCACCTTCTACCCACCCCATCTTTGTCTCTCCTCCTGAGAACATAGATGCCATGAGTGAAGGCCATGTCTGGTTTGTCCTCCCCTGAGTCCAGGTGACTACACATAGCAGGACACTCAGTTCTCATTCAGGGAATGGGGGAGGGTCTTCCAGAGTCCTGGGGTGGGCACATACCGGAAACTCAGCCCACGACAGCCTCTACCTCCCTATACCCCTCCCAGAAACACTAGTGAAATGGGATCACGCAGCCATCTCACAGGTGATGCACCTGCCTGGATGGTATGTGGTGCAGAGAAAGGGCTTAGTAAATGCCTCTGGGGCTAAAGCCAGCACCTGCTCACAAGGGGGGGGGCACACATGGGTCCTGCTGGCCTGTGGCCTGAGCACAAAACCAGGTAGAGGGAAATAGTCTGGAGGTTCCTCAAACAGTTAAACAGAATTACCATGTGACTCAGCAATTCCACCACTGGGTATAAACCCAAATAATCTAAAGCAGGGGGGCTGGGTGCAGTGGCTCCTGTCTGTAATAGCACTCTGGGAGGCTGAGGTGAGTGGATCACTTGAGGTCAGGTGTTCAAGACCAGCCTGAGCAAAAACAAGACCTCGTGTGGTGAGCACCTGTAATTGCAGCTACTCGGGAAGCAGAGGCAGGAGGATGGCTTGAGCTTAAGAGTTTGAGGTTGCTGTGAACTATGACACCACGGCATTCTACTGAGGATGACAAAGTAAGACTCTGTCTCAAACAAAGAAAACAAAAACAAAAACCAGGGACTTAGGGAGATACTGGCATACCCATGTTCAAGCAGCATTTCCCATAACAGACAAAAATTGGAAACCACCCAGTGTCCACCTGTGGATGAGTGGATGAAAAAAATGAGGTCCCTCCATACAATGGAATATTATTCAGTTACAGGAAAGGAAGTTCTCACACCACCACAACATAGATGAACCCTGATGACATTAGGCTGAGAAAGCTCATCACAAAAGGACACTACTGGGCTAGGCACAGGGGCTCATACCTATAATCCTAGCACTCTGGGAGGCCAAGGCAGGTGGATCGCCTAAGCTCACGGGTTCAAGCCCAGCCTGAGCAAAATCGAGACCCTGGTCTCTAAAAATAGCTGGGCATTGTGGCAGGCGCCTGTAGTCCCAGCTACTTGGGAGGCTGAGACAAGAGAATCACTTGAGGCCAAGAGTTTGACTTTGCTGTGAGCTGTGACGCCATTGCACTCTACTGAGGGCAACAAAGTGAGACTCACATGAAGTTCCCAGAGGAGTCAGACTCACAGCAACAGAAAGTAGGATGGAGGGTGCCAGGGGTTGGGGACGGCTGGGGAGTTAGGGTTTAGTGGGGGCAGAGCTTTAGGTTAGGGATGTAGAAAGAGCTCTGTGGGTGGAGGGTGGTAACAGCTGCACAACCCTGCAAATGTGCATAATGCCACACACCTGCACACTTAAAATGATTAAAAGTGTAGATTGTATATTAAATTTTATCACAATAAAAAAAATTTTTTTGAGTCAGAGTCTCACTCTGTCACCCTGGGTAGAGTGCCATCATAGTGCTGTCATTATAGCTCACAGCAACCTCAAACTCTTTGGGCTCAAGAGATCCTTTTGCCTCAGCCTCCCAAGTAGTTGGGACTACAGTGAATACCACTGTGCCTGGCTAGTTGTTCTATTTTTAGGAGAGATGGGTCTTACTCTTACTTAGGCTGATCTTGAACTCCTGAGCTCAAGCAATCCACCCACCTCCGCCTTCCAGAGTGCTACGTTTGCACCTGGCCATAAAAAAAAAAAAAATTCTAAAAGAACTCAGCTGGGCTGCTGCCATGGGGACTGTGAGCAGTCTGCCCAACCCCTTACTCAACTGACCCCTGCCACCCATTCACACTAGGCCAAATTCCTAAAACTCCTCCCGACCAAGGTACATCTGCCCCACCCTACCACTAAGTTCTGAAATGTCACCTCTGCCCTGGAGCCTTCCTGGGTTGAGAGGCTAGAAATAAATCTGAGTCCATCCCAGGGGCCTCAGGCTCATGTGCTCTGTCATCCTTGGGTCCTGGGGCCACACCACATCCTGGATCTAGCTGGGGTCTCAGGTTCAAGTGTAGAAAGAATAAGCAACCCCTGAACCACCCAGGTTTCCACAGGACCATCTGATCTGATTAGAAACAAGTATTTCCTCTTAGAGCCAGACCTCCGGAGCACGCACCCTGGCAGCTTAAACGCTCAAGCCAAAGGCTTCAAGATACCGCAGAAATGTTGCCCACACCCCAACCCAATTAAAGAGTAAAGACACATCAGTCTTTCCTGGGCATTGGATGGCCTGAGGCTCATTTGCTGCAATTAGGTACCTCAGAGGAAGCATACAGCCACCTCCGCCCTCCTCACCCAGGACAAAATCCCTACCCCGCCCAGGCCTTGTGGGTGAGTGGACCCAAGTGAACCCACCCACCCAGCAGCCTGTGATAAGAAAAGTCTCTCTGGGCAGCTGTTGGGTAGGGCCCTGTGTTCAGGGCTGGGAGGGTTGGTGAGGAGTTTCTGTGGGGGCTGCAGAGATCCTGCCTGCCTGTGGCCAGGGGCCCTCGCGTGGCCAGTGGGTGAAACCTGCCCAAGTCCAAGTCCACCCCAGAAGCCTCAGGCCTGATAGTCAGACTGGCCTGGGCCTGCCCTGTGCCTCCCTGCTATCTGGGGTGGATGCCATGGGGACCCTCATGCATTTGATGCTTTGCTCCCACTGGCATGGTCATTCTGACCGTAGCTGTTAGCTAGCCACGTGATAATGTTCTTATGACATTGCAGCATGCTGCCCACCCCTACCCCATCAAGTCCAAGTGGCCCTCGTGTTCTAGCCAGGTCACAGCAGCGGACAGGAGGCCCTGGCTGTACCCATAGCAGAACAGAACAGAGACAGACCAGAGTACTCATGTGGGCCCCCCACAACTCTAGGCAGGGAAGGACTGAAGAGGCTGGCACTGGCAGAGTGACCGGGACCCGGGCCACCTGGGGCTCCATTCTCTGAGACAGCTCAAGTGTAAAGGTCTCCATTTTCCCAGCTGTGAAATGGGAGCAACCCCTACATCTTGCCTGCCCCATGAAACTGCTCAATACTCAGGCAGAATGCTGATGTCACAGACTCATCTGAAACACCAGAGGCTTATCCCAACACCAGGAATCGCTGGGCCTTGGGGAATCCAGGCTGTGCCCAACAGGCAAGTGAGGCTATGGCAAGACATCAGCCCTGGATGGAGTGGCCAGGCTGGGACAGAATGCCACTCACCACAGGACCCACCAGGCAAAGGAAGCCCCCTCTTCCTGCTACCAGACTGAAAGCCTCTAGGGTGGCTACAGTGGGGCTCTGTTCCAGAGATGCTGCTCCTGGTAGTGTGGCCAGAGGAGAAGAGGCTCAGGAACAAGGCCAGCTCCCTCCCCTGGGCCACCCCCAGGCCAGGCCTGAGAGCCTAGTACAGACTGACCTGCACAGTGAGCTTTCCTGAACAAGAGGAAATGCAGGTCTGGAAGAAGGTGGTGGGGAGAATCTAAGGTGAGCCAGCCAGGCTGGTAGGGTACTGGTCAGCAGCAAGGGCAAGCCCGCCCCCACACACTATCAGCATGGGCTCTGCAGCTGCCCTGCCTCAGGAGGCCACTCAGCCCAGTCTGATTTTCCAGAAAAGCCTGCTAGGGCCTCAGGGGGCACACATAGGGTCTTCCAACCCTCCCACCGTGGGCCACCCCACAGTGAGGTTTGTTTTGAGGGGCTCAGTTTAGGAGACCGCAGATTCCTAGTATGCCTGGAGGCAGGCCTGAGGGGGGCCAGCCCCTTGCCTTGGGTGGCATGAGCTGGTCAGCCTCCAGAGGCTGTGCCTACCTGGTCCTCACCCCACAGCCCAGGGCAGGCCTGGAGCTGCCCGTTCCAGGGCAGAGTCAGGGCTGATCTGAGAGCCCAGAGCTCCCTTTATAGCCAATCGTGAGACAAGTGGTCTGGAGTGAGGGGTCTAGTGCCTTTGGACTGGAGCACCTGGAAATCACCCCAGAGCTACCAGGGAACAAGTCTGAGAGATGCCAGGCTGGCAGGACAGGGTGGAAGGCGAACTGAGGGGCCTGTCTGCAAGCCCCACCCTTCCCAGGGCCCCACCTGTCCTGGCCACCTGCTTCTGACCAGCCAGGTGCAGGCGCTGGGGGAGGGGTGCCTTCTGGCTAAAAGCTCTCCCTCCCCTGCTCTGAGCAGCGCTAAAGGATGGTTCCTGGGGCGCAGACAGGAGGGCATGACGTCACCACTAGAGTGGGGGAGAGCCAGGTGGACCCCACACCCTTGTATACACCCTCTGCAGCCTGCTGGTTCCTTCCCTACAGTCGGCGCCCACCACGATTTCCTCTTTCTTCGTGAAGCCCGAGGTTTCGCAACACGGCTGGTGGCCGGGGGTGACAGCGAAAGACACACAGCCCGGCGGGGGAGGGGAGGAGGCGCTGGCGAGGGGCACAGGAGGTGCCCGCCAGCTTGGCCCACCTCAGGGCAAAGTCCAGGTCCCTGCAGGTGCACCGCAGCTACACCCCCGCAGCGTGCGGACCTGCCGGGTGGGAGGCCCCCATCCCCGGAGGCGTCCGCTGTACCCCGCCCGGTACCCAAGGCCCAACCCGCTCCCAGCTAGCCAGTCCGCACCTACCCGGAGCACCGCAGTCAGCACAGCGCGCATTGCCCGGCTGCCGCCGCAGCTCCAGAACGGCTCCGCGCCTCTCAGTGGCCATGGCCGCTGCCCCCGCGCCACCGCCGCCGGCTCGCTAGGACCCCGCGCAGGCCGCCCGCCGCCGCCCCTGCGCCATCCCGTCCGTCTCAGCCCGCGCGCCGGTTCCGCATTCCTACTGCCTGCCGGCTCCGCCGCTCGTGTCGCCTCGCGGCTGCCCAGCGTGTGCCGGCGCGGAGCCGGGGCGCACGGTGCACTCTGGCCGGCACGGCCCGCGGGCGGCCCCCAGCGGCGCGGTCGGCGACCTCCTCTGGTGTCCGCCCTACGCCCCAGCCGCGCCCGGCCGCCCACCCCAGCCGTACGGTGCCACCCGCCCGGGCGCAGTGCCACCCAACACGCTGGTGGAGGGCTTGAGCCAACCAAATAACCGGCAGCCGGAGCGGGGGAATCCTGGCACAGTGACTGGTGCAGAAGGGTGGAGTCCTCAGACGGACACTGGAAGGAAGGTGTGGAGGAAGGTGTGTGCCCAGCTGAGGCTAGGGTGCTCAAACCATCCCAGCCTTTGGCGATGACACTTCAGTGGCCCAGGGCTCAGGCCCCAGAAGCCTGCTGAGTGCTCCACTCTCAGACTGAACCTTGTTGCCCAGGCATCTAAGACAGGTCCAGCGTGGGACGGGGAACTGGGCAACCTCTGGGCTGAGGGGCTCAGGCAAGAAGGCAACATGGGGGGTGACAGTAACAAAACCTGGTTTGATGTCACCTCCCCCCAGAATGGAGTTCCTTCCTTTGCAGGCCTCAGCATCTTTTCAAATTCTTTTCATTTTCTTCTTTAAAGAAAAAAAATTTTTTTTCACTCTGTCACCCTGGGTAGAGTGCAATGGTGTCATTGCTCACAGCAACCTCAAACTCTTGGGTTCAAGTGATCCTCTTGCCTCAGCCACCCAGGTAGTTGGGACTACAGGCCTTTGTCATAAGGCCTCGCTAATTTTAGCGAGATGGGGGGTCTCACTCTTGCTCAGGCTGGTCTCGAACTCCTGAGCTCAAGCAATCCACCTGCCTCCCAGAGTGCTAGGATTACAGGGATGAGCTACAGCTCTTCCTAAAATTTTAATGCAATACATCCTATTTAAAAAAAAATGGAAACTGGCTGGGCACAGTGGCGCACGCCTAGATTCCTAGCACTTCGGGAGGCTGAATTGAGAGGATCCCTTGAGCTCAGGAGTTCAAGACCAGCCTGAACAAGAGCAAGACCCTGTCTCTACTAAAAATAGAAAAATTAGCTGGCCATTGTGTTGGGGGCCTGTAGTCCTAGCTATTCAGGAACCTGAAGCAGGAGGATCACTTGAACTCAGGAGTTTGAGGTTGTTGTGAGCTAGGATGATGCCATGGCACTATAGCCTGGGCAACAAAATAAATAAATAAATGGAAACATACCAGACTGAAAAATTAGAGCCTCTTCTAGACAACTGCTATGATCAAACAATTCTTTCTCACCTTCCAGAATGGTCCGTTTGCCATGGCCTTGCTCCCTCAGATGAGCACTAGGGTTTTTACTGAGTATATGGTTTCACCTAACAAAACTGCCTTCCCTCCACACTGATGCCCACAGACCCACTTCTTTCTTCTTCTTCTTCTTTTTTTTTTTTTTTTTTGAGACAGAGCCTCAAGCTGTCACCCTGGATAGAGTGCTGTGACATCACAGCTCACAGCAACCTCTCAATTCCTGGGCTCAAGTGAGTCTCCTGCCTCTGCCTCCCAAGTAGCTGGGACCACAGGCGCCCACCACAACACCTGGCCATTTTTTTTTTGGTTGCAGCCTTGTTGATTGGCAGGCCTGGACTGGATTCAAACCCGCCCGTACGTGGCTGGTGCCTTAGCCCGTTAAGCCACAAGCGCCGAGCCTACTTCTTTCTTCTTGATGGCTGCATTCTACTCTAAGTTCAGCAGGGCCATGCCCTTTTCACCCAGTCACTGGCCTGGGGGAAGCTGAGGCATTTTCAGTCCACTGGAACCACAGACAGGCCACATCATCTCCCCAACCACCTGCCTCTCTGCACATCTGGCTGGGTCACACTCAGAGGGGCATCTCTGGGACAATGGATTCTGACATTTGAAAGGCTGGTAGACCTTACTGAGTGGCCCTCCACTAAGGCTACACTGATGCACAGTTCACCAGTGGCTCCTGTCTGGTCCTACATGGGATAACAGAGGTTTTGTGGGGGGGGGGGGTTTGAGACAGAGCCTCAAGCTGTCACCCTGGGTAGAGTGTCGTGGCATTACAGTTCACAGCAACCTCCAATTCCTGGGCTCAAGCGAGTCTCCTGCCTCTGCCTCCCAAGTAGCTGGGACTACAGGCGCCCGCCACAACGCCTGGCTATTTTTGTTTGGGTTGTAGCCATCATTGTTGGTTGGCGGGCCCAGGCTAGATTCGAACCCGCCAGCTCAGGTGTATGTGGCTGGTGTCTTAGCCTGCTGAGCCACAGGCGCCAAGCCAACAGAGGTTTTTAAGAACAGGGCAACCTATCTTGGTTTGGACATTTAAGGTGCAAGCCCTGTGCCATCGTGAGCTCTCTCCCTTTAACTGGTCACACGTCTTTCTCCTCCATCAGCCTGGAGCCTTTTTGGGTAGGGACAGGTGGCACTCTTACCCTTGGCTCCCTGTGCCAGGCTTGGATTCCACTACACAGCAGGAGCTTTGAGAATGCTGCATAATGAGACAGTAACAAAACCTGGTTGGATGTCACTTCCCCCATTAGACTGACGCTAATAACAGCTCTGCAGCAGGCATTGTATTTTCTTCTTTTTTTTTTTGAGACAGAGCCTCAAGCTGTCACCCTGGGTAGAGTGTCGTGGCATCACAGCTCACAGCAACCTCCAATTCCTGGGCTCAAGCGAGTCTCGTGCCTCTGCCTCCCAAGTAGCTGGGACTACAGGCGCCCGCCACAGTGCCCGGCCATTTTTTGGTGGCAGCCGTCATTGTTGTCTGGTGGCCCAGGCTGGATTTGAACCCACTGGCTCAGGTGTACGTGGCTGGCGCCTTAGCCCATTGAGCCACAGGCGCTGAACCGGCATTGTATTTTCTTAACCCCTATTTATTTAGTCAAGGAAACTGAGGCAGGGAGTGGCCAAAGCCACATACCAGTTATGCTTGCTGCCATGAGCGGTATAAACATAAAACAGTAAGGGAAAGAGACACAAGAGACACGCACTCTAATAGGTTAGCAGTGCCTCAGATCCCAAAGGGGAGAGAAGGTTCCGTAGTGCAGGTGAATAGAAATGCCCCCTAGGAGGCCACAAGACCATTTTTGCTGTGTGGAGCCCTCCTGCTTCTCCTCTGTCCTTTCATGCCCCAACACAGGTGGGGATATTGTCTGGGTAGTTGGGAGGGAGTAGGGACTAGGGTGGGTATATGAGCTGCACAGATCAAGAACATGGGAACAATGAACAGGTTCTCAGGAGGGGAGCGCCACTTGATGGAGCCATGCCTACTCACACCCATTGCCAGCAACTGCTGGCCTGTTTCCTGCTCCCCCTGCCCTGAGCCTTTATTTGGTGGGCAGCAGGCCCTAGCAGCAAGCCCTTTGAAAGCAAGGTATCTCCTCCAGCATCCCCTGAGCATAGGCCCCACGTACAGGAAGTCCACGGGCCGCTTTGGTCTCTCACCAGCCTGTGGGGCCCCTGCCCCCCAGCCTCTCTCCATCTTCTCTCACCAGGAGCAGACGCGGGCCCCAGGCTGCTTGGATTGATCTCCTTTGGGGAGAGACAGAAGCAAAGGGGAGGTGCCAGCCACTTTAGGAAACCCCACAGCCCAAGTCTGGGTGTGTTTTCTTCCCCAATGCCAAAAGAAACTAGGCTGTGCCCATTGAGAGTCCTTAAGTTCCTCTGCCCAGCACCCAGGGCCTCACCCAGCCTAAGGTCTCCCTGCCACTATACTAAGCTACACCAGCACAGGGGTCCCACCTCTGCCCTGTTCCGGACTTTTCCTTTCTAGACTCCTGCCTTGTCACCCTCTTTCAAGCCACACAGGTCCCATGCATGTGCATGTTCATCCAGCAGATGCCCACCCAGCACCCTGAGCGCCTAGCCCTGGCCAGGAGCTGGGGTCCAGCTGCTCTTGCCTTCTTGGGAGGCTGCACACAACCTCACAATCCCCCACGTGAGGTGAGACCAGTGTCCCAGGGAGGACGAAAGTGGGGAAGCGTTCTAGAGGGTGCAGGTGAAGAGAATGTTTGGACAAAGTCCTAGGGCAGGAGTGTCCAAACTGTGGTCCATAGGTCACACGCTGATTTTGTGAGGATTTCTTTCATTTATCTCTGATGTCAGATGTCTTGAAAAGTATGCTCAGACACCCCCCCCCTTTTTTTTTTTTGCTAATCAGCGTTCATTAGTGTTTGGGTATTTATTCATTTAAAGACATAGTCTCACATTGTCACCCTTGGTAGAGTGCCATGGTGTCACTGTAGTTATACAGCAATCTCAAATTCTTAGGCCTAAGTGATCCTCTTTGCCTCAGCCTCCCAAGTAGCTGGGACTATATGTACCTGCCAAAATACCTGGCCATTTTTAGAGATGGGGGTCTTGCTCTTGCTCAAGCAATCCACCCACTTCAGTCTCCCAGAGTGCTTGGATTACAGGTGTGAGCCACCACATCCAGCCTGTGTTTGTATATTTAATGTATGGCCTCAAACAACTCTTATAAATGTGGAGCAGAGAAAAAAAGGTTGGACACCCCTGGCCTAGGGCCTGATGCCCATGCGCCCTGTGGGCTACCAGGGTGGAGGATTCTTTAAGTCAGATCCAGAAGACCAGAGACCAGACCCTGTCCTGAGGGGTCTGGGTAGGCCTAAACGGTCCTTGGGGAGAAGTCTAGTGGTAGTCATACATGTGTGAGGGAATGGACAAAGGACACGCTCCCCAGGAAAAGGTCTGGGGCCTCAGGGACTGGTGGTGACATGAAGGACGCTGATATAGAGTTAGGTCCCCTGGGGTTTCTGCTCCAGTTCCCCTGGGGCAGTGGGGCCACTGAATCAAATGGAAGGTCCAGGAAGGGGGTCCATGTGGGGGCCATGAGCATAAATGGAGAGGATGGCACCAGGGCCACAGTCTGGTGGGCCACCCAGGAGAGGGCTGGGCAGACCACACTTCAAAGGATAGGACAGAAGGCTACATGGGGCCCCCCACATCACAATCGCCCATCCCCAAAGCCTGGAGTACAGAACTGTGAGCTGCCCCCACACACCTGTGCCTCCAGGGCCCCTTTCCTGCCTCTCCTGAGGGTTGCAAGGTGACCTTCAAGATCACAGCCAATATCCCAGGGCATCAGAGCATGAACAATTTGAATTAGTCTGAACATCTACGGGAGAGGAGGAGTGGGAACAAAACCCCTGGCTCCCCTCCTCCAGGCGTGGTGGCTCCTGGTTAAGCAACTCCACAGTAGGTCAGGTAGGGTGTTGGCAAGATGGGAGCTACGTAGGACCAGCCCAGGCCTCAGGCTCCACACCTGTGCTGGCCTCCAGCATCCGCCCAGGGGGCTGATGGCTGTGACCACATTTCTCTGGGTGCCAGCCTTGACCCCTCCCCTCTCAAGCCTGTCCCACAGAGGGGACTCCAGGGCCTCCCCATAGGAGGAAGCTGGGCTTTGGGGCCTGTCCTCCTCTGTGTGCCTGAATGTCCACAGGGGCAAGGCTTGATCCCCAAGGAGCCAGCTCCTAGGACAGTGAGTCCAGCGTGAAGAAGGCTATGGCCCTGCAAGGCAGGCTATGATGGGGGGGAACAATTCCTGTTTTAAGCAAGCCATTCCCACAGAGGCCCTCAGCCTCTGCCCCATTCCCAGAAAAAGGAGAATTCCTTTTATCACCAAGAGAAATAGAAATCAAAAGGAAAGATGATCTGCAGCATTTCTAAGCAGCTCTGCTCAGGAAGGGCTTAGGGGAGACAGAGAAATTCCCTGGCAACAGCCCTGTGGAGCCGGTTTGGCACTACTTTCTGAGAGTGGGGGTAGACCCAGGAACCCTTCATGAAGTGAGATCCATAGGGGTCTTCCCAAGGGGACAGGCTGGGGCCTTTCAGTGATGATGGCAAATTACAGGTTTGCTTACAAAGTTTTGGAGCATTTAAAAATACTTTTTGCTTAGTTTCCCAAAGAGAAATGATGTCTGGCTGGGGTAGAAGGATGGACCATGGAGAATCTGCTGCTCCCAAGACCCTGGGCTGGGACCTAGGACAGGGCAGGCCCAAGAACATGCTATCCACCGTCCCCTGACCCTTCAGCTACAGACACAGTCTTCTCTGGCAGCCACCCTGTGGGGCCGGGACCATACCTGGTGGTGAGGAAGGCAGGGCTCCCTCCCACCCTGGCCCAGTCCCCTTCAGCAATGACCATCTGGCAATAGATTTTAAGTTCATGTGCAATCTCAAGAAATATTTACCTATGAAGAACTCTTCCAATTCACTAAAAAAAGATAAGTGTACCAACTAAAAAATGGGCAAAGGATCCCATCTCAGAGTGGGCAAGGGACTTGAAGAGAAA
>CAUYON010005589.1:0-20587 GCA_963573935.1 Arctocebus calabarensis | reverse complement strand
AGTCCCAGCTACTAGGGAGGCTGAGGCAAGAGAATCGCTTAAGCCCAAGAGCTGGAGGTTGCTGTGAGCAGTGTGACGCCACGGCACTCTACCCAGGGCGATAAAGTGAGACTCTGTCTCTACAAAAAAAAAAAAAAAAGCTCTTATGGGCCTCTACATTTTCCTGTCTTCCAGTTTTGAAATTAGGAATGATATTTCTGAATTTTAAGCAATAAATTAATAAATATTTAATACTATAATATATATTCACCATGGATTATTCAATTTTCTTTTAAAACTTTTTGTTAATTGATCATTACACAAGCTTTCTAATAAATTGTTTAAACTTGCCACAAGGCATCTTTAATTATTTCCAACTGCAAATAACATACAAGTAGAAAACATTACATGCCATTTTTCTTCACTTGGATTCATTATAGATTTATTGCCATTCACGTAAGCACCAACAAGCTGTTATTTGATGATAAAATTTTCTTTACCTGAACTGATTGTTTGATTTGTCTTATTTAATTTCCAGATGCACTATTTCTGACATGGCTTTTGTGGTAAAAATTTTCATGTTTCCCATCACTGTGCACCATAACCAGATTTTTGTTTTGTTTTGTTTTGTTTTTCTGCTTCCTTCTGTGCTTTGGCTTATGACTCAAGCAATACATACTTGCTTGGTCCTTTTGATTTCTGTGACCAGGAGAAAGAGGATAGATAGACAAATTTTATGTCAATAATGCCTATGTAACTTATGTAATACATTATATAACTTTATTACACTTATCAAAATGTTCTACAATAATAAAGAATTTATTTGGAAGCGGCGCCTGTGGCTCAAAGGGGTAGGGCACTGGCCCCATATGCCGGAGGTGGTGGGTTCAAACCCAGCCCTGGCCAAAAACTGCAAAAAAAAAAAAAAAAAAAAAAAGATTTTATTTGGCTACTTTTCAATGTGTTATAAAAATTGAATCCAAGAACTATTAAGCAGGGATTTTAAATCTTTAAGTATGTAAAGACTTTTGAAAAGTATCTCATGTGAGTTGAGTGCGGTAGCTCACGCCTGTAATTCTAGCACTTGGGAGGCCGAGGCAGGTAGATTGCCGGAGCTCAGGAATTCAAGATCAGCCTGAGTAAGAGTCAGACCCCATCTCTAAAAAACAGCCGGGCCTTGTGGCAGGCACCTGTAATCCCAACTACTTGGGAGGCTGAGGCAAGAGGATCTCCTGAACCCAAGAGTTTGAGGTTGCTGTGAGCTAAGACGCCGTAGCATTCTACTGAGGGTGACCAAGTGAGACTCTGTCCAAAAAAAGGAAAAAAAAAAGTATCTCATATCTGTGCAGTCAAAAGAAAGGGAAATGAGCCCATAATTAAGGCATAGCACCAGTGGCCAGTGGTAATGACTACACACACATACATACCACTGTCTCCCCAAACATACACATGTACAATTTGGCCGAAATTCAGGTGTTTTAAAGAAGGTCACCAGATCCCTTAGTGCCTTCTCTATGTGCATGAAAGATATTTGTTGAGTGTTATTGAAAATATAGAATGATGGTATGATACTTATTCAGAATGTTTGAAATGGAACACTCAGTAAAAACAGAAAAATAGGCTGATATGTGGACTGGTTTGGTAAATGGCATGACAGTTTTAGTTTCATTTAGGGATGCACTAATTGACTATTTAAGTAGATCAATTGCCAAAATCACATTCGAAATTCTTTTGAAGAATAGTGACATATGTTTTCAGCACCTCATATACCAGGACTATTATGATAACCTATAAAATATGCTGTATTTATATTATCTGTTTTATCTGAATTTTTCTAATAACATATTCTTTTTACATATAAAATTATAAATATTATCTCTTAAAATTAACTAGATAAATTTAAAATCTTTGGATATATATCTTCTAACATTCTCTTTGTTGTAACATTTGAAAATATGATTTTTTTTCCTTACAATATTATAAAAAAGGAAGAAAAGAAAACTGTCCACTGAAAACAAATGAGGAAAGTTTTTCCTTTCTCATTCAGGGTTTAGTAGAAGTTTAGGCAAATGAAAACTTTTAAGAATTTCTTCTCCTCCTTCTTCATATATAATCCATTAAATACTGATCAGATAAATAGATTTGCACACATGTTAACTTTTCATTAAAAATCATAGGAATCTTAATATTAATATGGTGTATTATAGTGGCTTCTAGATTTTTTATTTCCTTATTATATTTCTTTTGTTAAACTATGTCTTTTAGAAAAATTTGAATTTCATATGCAGATTGAATGATCTGTTTTTAGTTCATTTTTATGAACACATTTTTTAAAATTTTCTAATATTTTATTAGGCAGTTTTTCAAACATATAGTACAGATGAAAGAATTATACAGTGATCACCCATATAAATACCACATATGTTTTATGATTTTTTTCTTCTTCTTCTTCACAAGTAGGAAATTTGTTCATAGGGAGGCCACAAATTTTGTGCCTTTCATCACAATGACCCTGTTGGGTATATTATAAAGGAACATATTTTTTAAGTGGAAAGAAATCATTATTGTATACAAAGATTACCAAATACCCTGACAATTTTTAGGAAAAGCCTGAGTCAAAAAAGCTGTTAGAGGGAAAAGGCACAACCAGGACTTCAAAAGTCATTCAAATGAACATACAAATCCCCTGAAAATAAATCAGCACTTGCAATATATAACATCTTTCCCTAGGATAGGAATAAAAGAAACAATAAATAGTAACAAAGAACAAGACTTGTTTATAGATTTAAGTTATAATACCTATTATAATATAGAGACTAATTATTTGCTTTAGAGTATCTATGTTGATACAATATTTTCTTTTTATTCAGATTAATATGAGGGCACATATGATTAGATTATACTTTTTTGCATTTGTTACATACAGTTCAAGTTGTATTTGAGCCTTTCACCCAAAGAGTGTGCTATATACCCTTACTTTGTGCCCATTAAGTGAGAGCTTACCAATCCTCCTCCCTCCTTCCCTATTCTCTTTCCTTCCTACTCCCTTATCCCCATTTGAATTTAATTGTGTTTTTCTCTCATGTGGGGGTATGGCTATTTATTTATTGGTTTTATATTAGTATTGTGTACATTGGATACTTGCTTTTCCATTCTTGTGATACTTTACTAAGAAGAATGTTCTTTAACTCCATCCGGATTAGTACAAAAGATATAAAGTATCCTTCTTTTCAAGGCTGAATAGTATTCCATAGTATACATATACCACTGTCTATTAATCCATTCATGAGTTGATGGGAACTTGGCTTCATTCCATGTCTTGGCAATTGTGATTTGAGCTGTAATAAACATTCTAGTGCAAATATCTTCCTTATGATACAATGATTTGTTTTTCTTCTGGGTAGATACCTAGTAATAAGATAATGGAATCAAATAGAATGTTTCTTTTAGCTCTTTGAGGATTCTCCATACCTCTTTCCATAGAGGCTGTATTAGTTGGCAGTCCCACTAGCAGTGTAAAAGTGTTCCCTTCTCTCCACATCCACATTAGCATTGGCAGCTTTGGGACTTTATGATATGGGCTATTCTCACCAGGATTAGGTGATATCTCTGGGAGGTTTTGATTTGCAGTTCTCTGATGATTAGGGAAGATGAGCATTTTTTCACATGTTTGTTGGCCATTGATCTGTCTTCTTCAGAGGAGGTTCTGTTCATGTCTCTTGCCCAACAATAAACAGGATTGTTTGCTCTTTTCTTGTTGATTAGTTTGAGTTCTCTGTAGATTCTAGTTATCAGCCTTTTGTCACATTTGTAGCATGCAAATATCTTTTCCCATTCTGAAGGTTGTCTGTATGCTTTAATTGTACCCTTAGCTGTGCTGAAGATTTTTAGTTTGATCATGTCCCATTTATTTATTTTTGGAGTTGCTTCAATTGCCAAGGGGGTCTTCTTCATAAAATATTTTCCCAGGCAAATTTTGTTAAGAGTTTTTCCCACACTTTCCTCTAGAATTTTTAGCATATTGTGTTCTTAAATTTAAAGCTTTTATCCAGCGGGAGTCAATTTTTGTAAATGGTTAGGGTTGCAGATCCATTTTCAATATGCTACATGTGGCTAACCAGTTCTCTCAGCATGGTTTATTAACTAGAGATACATTTCCCCAGTGTATGCTTTCTTTTGGTTTATCAAAGATCAGACGGCAATACAAAATCTTCCAAAAATGAAAAGTCCTGAACCAGATGCTTTCACACCAGAATTCTAACAGTTCCAAAACATAGAGAAGGAAGAATCCTTCACAGCACATTCTATGAAGCAAATATCACCCTGATACCATAACTAGGAAAGGATCCCCCCAGAAAGGAAAACTATAGACAAATATTATTAGTGAATATCAGTGCAGAAATTTCAATAAAATGTTAACAAACGGAATACAGCTACACATTAAAAAAAAATATACATCATGATCAGGTGGGCTTTTTCCCAAGGATACAAGGTTGATTCAACAAATATAAATCTATAAATATAATTAGTCACATAAATAGAAGCAAAACAAACAGCGTATGATCCTCTCAATAGATGCAGAAAAAGCATTTGGCAAAATTCACTATCCTTTCTGATAAAAACATTTAAGAAAATAGGCAAAGATGGGACATTTCTTAAACTAATAGAAGTCATCTATAACAAACTCACAGCCCATTTCATACGGAATGGAGTAAAACTGAAAGCATTTCCACTTAGAACTGGAACCAGGCAAAGATGTACACTATCTCCACTGTTAATCCACATAGTGCTGGAAGTTCTAGCCACTGCAATCAGGCAGGAGAAGGATATCAAGGGTATTCAAATAGGAACAGAGGAGGAGGAGGCCAAACTCTCTCTTTGCTGATGATATTATCTTATACTTAGAAAACCCCAAGCACTCAACCACAAAGCTCCTGGAAATGACCAAGGAATACATTAAAGTCTCAAGATACAAAATCCGTGCCCACAAAACAGTAGCCTTCATACACTCCAATAACAGTCATGCTGAGAATCAAATCAAAGACACAATACCCTTCTTTTCAGCTTCAAAGAAAGTGAAATAACTGGGAATATACTCAACAAAGGACATGAAGGATGTTTATAGAGAGAACTATGAAACCCCCCTGAGAAAAGAAACAGTAGATGTTAACAAATAGAAGAACATACCATGCTCGTGGCTGGGAAGAATCAATATTGTTAAAATGTCTTAATAAACTGTTAAAACTCTTAATAAACTGTTCACTTGTTAAAAGAAAGAAAGAAAGAAAAGAATAAAAGAAAATTACAAAAAAAAAAAGTCTACTACCTAAAGCGATCTACAGACTTAATGCAATCCCCATCAAAGTACCAATATCATACTTTGAAGAACTTGAAAAAATATTACTTCATTTCATATGAAACCAGAAAAAAGACCAAACAGCCAATGAAATTCTAAGAAATAGAAACAAATCTGGAGGTATCATGTTACCAGACTTCAGGTTATACTTCAAATCTACAGTGGTCAAAACAGCATAGTACTGGCACAAAAAAAAGAGACATGGATCTATGGAATAGAATAAAGAATCTAGAGCTGAATCCAGCCACAACTATGTTTTCAATCACAATATCTCAGTATTTATAGTATTTAATTATAAAATATTCACTTAAATGATTTTAATACTGCTAGGTTGTTTAATTTTGTTTTTAATTTCAAAATTTTAGGGGGTATGAGTTTTGTTTTGTTACATAGGTAAATTATATCATGGTGAAGGCAAGGCTTTTAGTGCTCCTGTCACCAGAATAGAGTACATCACACTCTGTATTCGATAAGTAGATTTTTATCCCTTATCCCCTCCCACACATCTCCCTGCTTAGTTTCCGATGTCCATTATAGCACTTTATGAGGATTGTTTAATTTTCTTAGCATGCAAAGAATTCCTAATTTCATACAAAATGGGGAAATCTTCACATGATACCAACGCTTCCATTAGAAATACTTGATGGAGGGTAAATTTTGTTCTTTTATTTATTGTGATACCAAATCAGTGTACTTAGTGTATTTTCAAGGCTGTATAATACATGTAAGAGGTGGCAGTATAATATTAAAGCAACTCAAGCTATCTTTTGCACAGATAATCGAATATTTCCTTGTAGTTGTGCCACTAATGTAATCTGCTCACTCGACTGCCTGTCTATTCTCCTCTAACCCAAAATTAATCTTTAAAACAAGAGAAATACATTGAAGCTTTAAATGTATGATTCCTGCTGTATTATGTTTTTCTTTTTAAAAGTCAGACACTTTGAGATAGGCTATGTTGACTATAATGCCAAAACTTTTCATGGGAGATGTAAATTAATTTCTTACTGTAAAATTGGGTCAACATCATTTTTAAAGGCTACTTGAACACATTAGGTAATGTAAAATTTAAACAAAACCTACAAACAAAAATTTTAAAAGGCTTGTGTTAGGTAAATGAAACATGTTTTTCTTTTTTTCTTCAGAGAAACCCCCCTCAAAAAGAAAATTCAATGCAATTCACCAACACACATAAATTGAATTTTAAGCCTAGCATCTGTTTCTGGGATGACTGTAGGCTTACCACCCAGTGTGTTGAGACATTCACATGAACTGACTAGCTTCTCTTTGTTCTGATCTCTATTTATCTCCTCAGGCCCATTCTCTCCTCCTTCTGCAAAAGACTGAAATTAAGTAATGCTGCATGAACTCTCTAATTTTAGTCATAGCATTCTTCTCAGGATGGTGGGGTGGAGAGACTATATTGTGACAAATATTTCACCCTTTCTTCAATCTAAAGATGATAATTTCAGTGTCGTTTATAATAGATATGGGAGGTTTAAAAATGTCTCCTTAGCAGCTGTAAAATTGTTATCATAAAATAACGTGATGTTTGCTATTTTATTTCATTGCTTTAGAAACAAGAGGAAGAGTTTTTATTAGAAGAAAAAGAAAACAATTCTGTAAACTATTATTCATCTGGGACTAAATTTTGAAATCAAGGCTATCGTTTTTAAGATATTTAATTTTACAATATTACTTATGTTTCTTTCTCTGTATAAGTTTATTACATTAACTAGATACTCAAAGATATTTTTGATGAGTGAAATTATAAAAATATTCAGTGATTTCTATACATTAAGTCTCAATTCCAAAATCTGCAACCTCCATATGTTGGGATGTATATTTCCAATTCATGTAGTCAGGTGGCATTGTTTTTAAGACCTTCTTTGACAAAGTTCTGATTTTAGGTAGCTATGAAACTATTTCCAAGGTGCTAATAATGGTTTGTTTCAGTTTGACCCAATCACAGATTCCTTGTTACTCTTATTGATACACACTCTATGAAGTGATGAAATAGAAAAGCTTTTGAGTTAACTGAATAAATTATGAAAATGTACATATATAGAAATGATAAAAGAAATCTGAAGGATTCTGGGGGAAAGACCGTGTTCCATATTGCTATTGGTGTAAATAGTTAATTTGCTCCCAGGTTTTAATTTCCTTATTCGACAAATACAGTGTAAACAATATTGTAAGCAGAGTGGCTGGGATTCACTAGTAACAATGGCAGACACTTTGCCAAAGACGTTAAGAGTCCACAAAGCACATACAGTTAAACCCAGAATTCATGTATGATGCATGCTATGACAGAGGGTCACAGATACTAAGGAAACATAGCAAAGCAAAAATGCCTTAAAGTTTTCCTGGTGAAGAGATGTCACCATGGAGATCTGAAGGATGAGTTAGCATTCAGTTAAGAGGGAAAAGGGGGAGGTCCAGAGAAAGGATACATAAAGAGCATGATACACTGCCTAAGCTGAAGGAGAGTCCATGCAAAGAGATCTGTTTTGATGAACCTTGCAAAAAGAAAAGCAGATAATTCTTTGTATCCCACTATCTGTATCAGCAGGGAACAGCCCAACTAGGCCTTGCTCTGAGCTAAAACTTGGCTGAGTGGCTGGCCAAAAAACATTCTGTAAAAGTATTTGACTACAGCTGGGCAATTTTTGTTACTTCACTAGAGCATTTACCTTCTATTCTTTGGTAAATTTGTTCCCACTTGTCCTGGCTAAAATGTTCACACACCCCAGACAAATCTCTCAGTCTTCCAGGCCTACCTTTCTCTCAATTCCCATCTTACCATCTAAGAGCTTTTTGCTTCGCCAAACTCACTTCTTTATTCGCAACTGAAAAGAGGACTCTTTCTGTCATTTTCGATTGCAGCCTAAATTAGACTGAAGTTTACTTCATAAACCACTTGCCATTAGAAGGATTTTGGCATGTTGATAAGGGAAGCATTCATTCATATTTATATGGATCTATTCTCAACTGTAAATGTTGACCTCTCCTCTAAGAATACATACTGAAAATCTGCCGAGAGAGTATAATTCAGGTGCCCTTAGCACATACAAAAAAAGGAGGTAACTTGAAGGTAATAAATACGTTAAATTGCGTACCTGTTGTAATTACTTCACCACAGAGATGTTAATCCAACATCTTATACACGTTAAATTTATACATTATAAAAATGTTTAAACTTGTAGTTTTCTCTGATATTTGCATGTAAAAAGGTTTTGCCTAGAAGCCAGGCTAAACCTATGGAAGATTCCTATCAGTTTTATGAGAGTCTCCAGAAATTCAAAGAGTAAAATTTTTTAATTGTTGGAAAGGAAATTTTTAGATACAAACGCAAAAACAAACATTCAATACAAAATATTTTTTCTATGTGTTAAGATGAGTTTGAATAACAAAAAGGAAAAACTCAAAGGATACTACCATTTACCTAACACAATGTTTGTTTTTAGACAAAATGTTAATTTCACACCTCAAAATTAGTCTATTCTTTTTCTTAATCCTTTATTTTAATTGAGACAGACTTTCACTCTGTCACCCTTGGTAGAATGCTGTGGTGTCATAGTTCACAGCAACCTTGAACTTTTGGGTTCAGTGATCCTCTTGACTCAGCCTCCCCATTACCTGGGACTACAAGTGTCTGCCACCACACCAAACTTGTTTTTCTCTTTTTAGTAGAGACAGGGTATCACTCTTGCTCAGGCTGGTCTCTGAGCTCAAGCAATCCACCTGCCTCTGTCTCCCAGAGTGCTAGTGTTATGGAAAAATGAGACCCAAATGGAGAGAAAGAGCACACACACACCATGTTTAAAAGAGTTAGGGCTTTATTTCAGCCAGTGGAGAGGTGGCAGACCCAGAGTCCCAAAATGGCCATGCTCTCCGACTGGCTCAATCTTGTCCTTTTTATCCCCAGTCAAAAAGTTCTGGCCCACAGGTACCTTACCCATGGGTCAGGTTGAATCAAGCTAGAAAAGTTCTAGTCCATGGGTATCTTACACATTGGTCAGTTTGAATCAACCTACAGAACCATGGGCTTTTGCAGAAGCAGAACAAGCATTAGTTTCCACATTACACCGTTAAGACATTTATGATCCATACCTGATAAATCCAATTTGTGCTTGCAATATGCTCCATAGGTGTGGTCCCCCCACTAACCCTCCCTCTATGGACCCATTCCCCTCCCTTCCCTCTCCCTCCCCTTCCCTCCTTTATCCTAGGCTATAATAGTTTCCAAGCCCCAGGAAGTTAAGTTTTTACCAATTCCTAAGAGCTAAATCACTATGGAGAGGACCTCGCAGGTATATCCTTGGGTGTCTCCTTGAGAAGACCTCTGTTCTCTTAGATCTTAATTTTTCCAAGTATCCTCACTAGGATTACAGGCATGAACCACCATGCCTGGCCTAAAATATCCTTTTTCATTTTAGAAAACTCAGGACTGAAAAAATAATCCATTAAAATGGAATAATCTAAATAAAAATACAGTTGGCACTTAAACATAAGTAAATAAAATTTGTATTGCACAGCTAATAGTAACACTGCTGAAATACAGCCATCTGTTCAACTTGAAAACTTTATTTTGCATTGTTACTAAGTAATAATAGTCTTGGATATCCCATTCCAGATTGGTTCTCCATTATTAATATTTGTGAAGTATTTTTTATGATTAATACATTTTTCAAATATTTTAAAGAGGAATTTATTGAGGGTTTCCTGATTTGGCTTTGATTTCTTTGATTTTTTAAAATCATTCATTACAAATTTCTTATATTTTTAAAATAAAGATCATGTCTCTGTGGCTTTTTTATAGACAACCTAAAATATGTGATTACTACTTTGATTGTTTTCTTTAGTTTTAGATATATCTACCTGAAATTACTAAATGGAAAGAGTAAGGGACTTTTTAATGCAATGTATGAGGGAGCTCTATAGACAATAAATATAGCTCTGGGGCAGCACCTGTGGCTCAAAGGAGTAGGGCGCTGGCCCCATATACTGGAGGTGGTGGGTTCAAACACAGCCCTGGCCAAAAACTGCAATAAATAAATAAATAAATAAGTAAAGAAAGAAAGAAAGAAAGAAAGAAAGCTATGAGCAATGAGCTCTTCCCTCCCAGTGAAGAGAAATTAGTTTAATGAGAAATAATAAGTCATGGCTTTGTGTCATTCACAGTATAATAATCTTATTTCTGTTAAGCCATATAGGATGCCATAGAGTGATCTATAGACTTTACACCAGAATATACATTTGACAAGAAAATGTAGGTGTTTTTTGTCTTTTGTACACTGAAGTACTCCAAATGGCTAGAATATTCAGAATATAGTAAATGTTCATTCAATAGTCATTGAGTGAATGAATGAAGGGGAGGAAGGAGATAGAATATAACATTTATCAAATGTAGGTATTGTTATAACCACTTCACAATATGCCATCTTATTCCAATCCTTATATGATCCATATGGAAGAAGCATGAATATCACATTTTAACAAAAAGGAAAACTGAGGTTCAAAATGGTGAGTTTAATTACCCAAAATTTACAATCGGTAACCAGGAGATCTGGCAATCAAAATATATTTAATAGGCTGCCCAAATAATACACGAGTAACAGTATCAAATTACCCATAAAATGTATCAGAAAGAGTAACATGTGAATATTGCAGTAGCCCATAAGACCCACCCCCCACCATTGAGAACTCGTGTTTGAAGGTGCAAGAGAAATTAAGTACTAAGGATAAGAGACACCACAGATTTAATCAATTGCCAAGATTCCTTGCTAGGAGGGGTCATCAGTAAGATATAACATTGACATTACCTATTGATAGGTACAGTCCTTAAAGAAAATTTACCAAGGGTACAAATCAAATATATCAAGTATATAACATAAATGTCTTAACACAATAGTTAAGTAAATGAGGTGAAAAGCTATATTAATTAGTTTGATGTAAGCACTCCAAATTGTATAAAAATCAACACATTGTACCCTGCAAATACATAAATGTATTCATGATCTATGTGTATATGACTTAATAAAAGGAAAAAAATAAAAAATAAACTCCTAAAGAAAGTGAAAAAAAATTACCTGGCCATGTTAGGGAAACCATTATTACTTGACAGCCACTTAATTCATTTTCTATTGCTACTATAATATATTGCTCACAAATACAGTGGCTTGTCTTAGACTTCTCTAAGCCATATGTTTGAAGGTTTTTTGATGATTATGGGTACATAATAGTTGTGTATCTTTGTAGGCTTAATGAAGTTTTGATACCGGCATACAATGTAAATTAATCAAATCAGGGTAATTAGGGTAGCCATAACCTCAGGCATTTATCACTTATCTATGTTAGGAATATTTCAATTCACTATTTTATTATTTTAACATGTACTTATTGTTGATTATAGGTACCTTTCTGTGCTATCCAATATTGTTCACTCTAAGTATCTAACTATATATTTTTTTCCCATTAAACATCCCCACCTTATCCCCTCTTCCTGCTACCCTTCCCAACCTCTGGTAACTATCATTCTACCCCGTCTCCATGATACCAATTGCTTTTGTAATTTTTTTTATTTTTACTTTTATTTCACAATATTAAAGGGGTACAAATGTTTTGGTAACACGGATAACTTTTGTAATGCTTGAGTCATGGTTATAAGTGTTCCCATCACCAAAATAGTGTTCATTATACCCATTAGGCAGGTTTTAAACCCTCCCTTCATTTCCCTGCTTGATTTCCACTGAATTTTTCTTCCCTCTGTGTGTGTGTGTGCTCATTGGTTAGTTCCAATGGAAAGTACATGTGGTGTTTGTTTTTCTATTCTTTAGATACTTCATTCATTCTACAAAGCCAGTATCACCTTAATACCAAAGCCAGGAAAAGACAAACTGAAAAGAAAAACTACAGACCATATCCCTTATGAATATAGATGCAAAAATTATCAATCAAATCTTAGCAAATCAAATTTAGTCGCACATTAAAAAAAAAAAAGAAATTCATCATGAACAAGTGGGCTTTATCTCAGAGATGCAAGAATAGTTCATCACACACACATCTATAAATGTAACCCGTCACATAAACAGATGCAAAATCAAGGATCATATGATCCTTTCAATAGACACACACAAAAAAGCATTTGACAAAATTCAGTACCCTTTTATGATAAGAATGATTTACAAAATAGACCAAGATGGGACTTACCTCAAAATTTACTTAACAAAGGAAATGAAAGACCTCTATAGGAATAATTATGAAACACTGAGACAAGAAAATTGCAGAGGTTGTAAACAGATGGAAAAATATACCATGCACATGGATCAGCAGAATAAACATTGTTAAAATGGTTATTCTACCCAAAGTGATTTATAGATTCAATGTAATTCCCATTAAAATACCAATGCCATTTTTTACAGATATAGAAAAAATAGTTCTATGCTAACAAAGCATAGAAGATCATGAATACCCATAAAAGATCATGACTACCCAATGCCAACTTATGTAATATGAACAAAGCCTAGGGCATCACTTTACCAGACTTCAAGCTGTACTGTCATACAAGACTATAATAACCAAAACAGCATGGTGCTGACACAAAAACAGACACATAGACCTAGAGAACAGAGGACCCAGAAATGAAACCATCCTCATATTCCTATCTGATTTTTGACAAAATAGATAAAAACATACATTGGGGAAAAGAATCCCTGTTCAATCAATGATGCTGGGAAAACTGGATAGTCACATGTAAAAGACTAAAACAGAATCCACACCTCTCACTGCTTACAAAAAGTATTTCATAATGGATAAAAGACTTAAACCTAGGGTAGGAAACTACAAGAATCCTATAAAAAATGTTGAAAAAACTCTTGGTATTGGTCTAGACAACAAGTTCATGAAAAAGACCTCCAAAACAATCACAGAAACAGCAAAAATAAATAAATGGGGCTTGATCAAGTTGAAAAGCTTCAGACATTTTGCCTTTATAGTAATGATGGTATATTAAATAATTTTAACACATAATATTCATGTTCCATTTGTGTTGATTTTATTGGGTTTATTTTTCTCCTTTCTTATCAAATTTATTGTCTCTACCACTTTGCATGCTATATGTGCATTCTTTCATTGAATGCTCATGAAATTTGAACATTCATTTTGGCTTCAGAAATTGCAAAAGTAGCATCACTTTTTCTCTGAAACAATACAATGACCTTAGGCTCGGCGCCTGTGGCTCAACGCGCTAAAGCACCAGCCATGTACACCTGAGCTGGCAGGTTCGAATCCAGCCTGGGCCCGCCAAACAACAATGGTGGCTGCAACCAAAAAATGGCCAGGCGTTGTGGCCGGCGCCTGTGGTCCCAGCTACCTGGGAGGCAGAGGCAAGAGACTCGCTTAAGGCCAGGAGTTGGAGGTTGCTGTGAGCTGTGATGCCACTGCACTCTCTCCAGGGTGACAGCTTGAGGCTCTGTCTCAAAAAAAAAAAAAATACAATGACCTTAAAAAATTAACTCCAGTATCTCTTATTTTATATTACATATTACAAAGCACTGTCCATTATTCATGTTGATCTTATACATTTGTTATTTCTCTTTTCAGCCACTGTTCGAACTTACCTGTCTTTCTATCAACTTTAATTTTCATCTTGAAGTGTATATTTGGAAATTCTTTCAGCGAGAGGCTCTTCATTTTCTGTCTGCCTGAAAATATCTTTTACCGCATTTGTTCTTGAAAGATAGTAAGGATGACACTGAATAGGCTCTTCCCCAATGTCACATGAACATTTGCAACCAGGAATCACTCACGTTTTGTGTTAATTTCTCAAACTTAGATTTATTAGAGTCTGAAGAAATAATAAAATAGAACCTAACACACATGCAAGCCTGTCCCATGCTTTTGGTTTTCTTTTTCTTTTTCTTTTTTTCTTTTTTTTTTTTCCGTATCTATGCAGAGGCAAATCCGAGGTAGGTGAGCTTCCTTGTTTTCTTTGCTGAGTGTTTGGTTTTGTAAGTTTACAATCCCTGAATTTTTAACCTTTAAGAATTCTGAATTGATGTACAGATCTCAGCTTCAACTACCTTATCACCCTTATTTATATGGCTAATAAAACACCTTGATATTAAGATGGGTGAATCCCCATCATGTTTCTAAAAGAAGTCAATTTAATTAAAGACATCTCCCATTGCTTCAAAAGTCTTCCTTTACAGACTGTAAAGGAAGGGTTTTATTAATTGAGCTGCTGTGACTCCTATTACTTCCAGCTGTGTCTCCAAAATGATCCTCAGGGAAAAATCCCTGAACGTGTTTAATTCTCTTTAAATAACAACTGAAAATGCCTAATGTCTTTGGACACTTACATGCCGTTTAAACACACACATGCACACAAACTCATCTGCACACATACACACAAACACAGGACCCAGCTTTCTTTTTCTTAGGCAAAATATCTTTATGCCTTTAACCTTTGTGTAAAGAAAACAGTTTCAAAATTCTCTATGCATTGTGGCAACTTCACTAAATTCATCTTCATCTATCAATTTCTCTCTAAAAATGTAAATGTCTTAAATAAACACAGACTTCATACATGTTTAGCCATGTTCAAAGCAGATCAACATTGCTGCCTCACTTTTTAAAAAATTGCAATAAAAATCATAATATGACATCTGCCCTCTAAAAAATGTTGTGTACAGTAAAGTATTGTTAACTGAAAGCACAATGTGTGTTGTATAGCACATCTTCAGAAAGCTTTTCTCTTACTGTTCAACAGGTCCAGAGTCTCCATTATGCAAGATTGCCCTGCCTTTTTACATCAAATTCTATGATAAAATCCTATTTTACTCACCAAACATTAAGTGAAAGCCATAAATCATGCACTCATAGACTCACACAACTGAATATTAAAAATATAGTTTAATGACTCAACAAAGTATATATTTTATTAATAATATGAATTCCTATAAACTAGACATCTTAAAGAAGTTGGCTTATGTGTACATGATATTTTAGAGTTTACATTCTACGTTAATATCCATTTAATTTTTCTGTTTCATCAAGGTATCACCATCTATAGATTCTACATAGTAGATAGCCTATAATACTGTCCTTATTCTAAGGATTATCATATGTATGATTTTCATTTTCCTTGTTAATGTTTATCTCCTTAGTCTTTTTTTTAAATGAAGTCAATATTTTGTAATATTTTTGTCCCCATTCTGACCTTTTAGTTTCGTGTACTACTAGTAATTTGGTTATATAAGCCAACATACAAATGACAGTATCGATTATTAGTCATAACAACCTAGAGGAAATGGAACATTATATTTGAACTATCTAACCTACCTTTCATTCTCTATACCTTTCCAGCTATAAAACAAGATCTAAATGCAACTAGGCGAAGTTTAATTGTCTTACAATAATTCTACAAAGCGCACAACTGCTTCAATTTAATGTGCATACTGACATGTGATATTGCTGTTATCCTACAGTAACCTCTACAGAAAACTGTGTGAAGAAAAAAAAGTGAGCTAAGGTGAAGGGTTGTCATACAAATTCTCTAATTGGATACTATAGAAAGCGAATTTACTTCACATCTTTTTTTCCTCTTTCTCTCAGCCATAATCACAGTGTGTTTCCAAGAGAAAGAAGCAACATAAAACATTGTAACTACACATCATATGTATAAAAAGTATAAATGAAAACTTTCTTCATCGGAAGAGAAATAAACTGAGAGTGCAATTCTATGAGAAATAATTTTTGTAAAAATTGATACTAACCCATAAAATATTGAAATGAAATTTATCAGCCAAGAGTGTGCTAATTTGTGCAATCTTTAAAACTTCATTTGCTACTGCATGTATACCTTGTCTTTAAATTTTAAGTCTGAAACTTTAAAAAAAAATCGACTTACAGCTCAATCCTGATATTTTAAATTTTGCACGAAGTCCAACCAGTCTCTATAGACAGACCCATACGTACATGCATTAGATAGACCCTAAAAATGACTGAAGGCTACAAAAATTAAGCTAGAACTCTAGTAAGGAAAACTGTTTATATCTACAAAAGAGCTCAGGTTTAATGTTACACGAAAGAAGGGAGATTTTTGTTTGTATTGGTCAGTATTTTTCCTATTAATCTACTCACCAATAACTATAATTTATGTTAAGTAAGAAAATTAATAAGCACAAGACTATAAACTACTATTAAATTATATAGTAAATATTATTAAATATACTTTTTGTACAAAAATAAACTGTCAAAATAACTTCTATCTGTGTCCTATTTTCCCCTTTTGTGAGTTTGATTTATCTTTCTCTAGGATTTTTACTAGAAAATCCTTCTAATATTTGTAGATGTAAGAGACTTTATAAGTCTTTTCTTCAGAAATAAAAAGTAAATCTTATTTTTTCCCTCTTTCAACGTCACATTTAACATTCTCACAACAGTGAGTATTTTGAATTGGCTCTGGTTTTCCATAATCGTTTAAAACTACAGTGTTAAGATTGGAATGCAATGCACTGCGTCTCAGCAGGTCTAAGGAGGACTTTTATTTTTGGAGTTCTAAATACTGTGTTGCTAAGGAATTAACTATTATATTAATATATATCATACTATATATAGTTCATATTAACTATTTTTGCCCACATCTTGGCATTCATTTATTGAGTTTAATAAGTTTTAAATTAGATGATATAAGTTAAATACTCACTGTTAAGGCCTATCACATATTAAAGGCACAAATTAACATGGTATTTTCAACCAGGTAGCTATGGGCTTTGTAATTTCTGAACACTTATGCAAAGTCTTTAAATGTTTTTCCCTATTGAATTTTCATTGTTAGATCTGGATCACCAGCCTACTGACATCTTTTTGAATCAAGATTCTGTTATCCAGCAAGTTTGTACTTTCTACTTTTGTGTCATCTATAATTTTGATAATCACGCCTTCAAGAACTTGACTTCAGTGATTGAAAATATTAAGACAGAGCCTCCTTTTCTGAGTGCAGTCAACTATGTAGAATTATACTTAATTGAACTCTTATCTAGAGCATGTGTCTACAGCTTTTCATAGAACTACCATAGGAGAAAATGTGACATAACTCTGCTGATGTTCAGATATATGGGTTCCCTGCTCTCCTTGCCTAGTAAGCTGTCACGAAATAAAGGCGGTTGGAGCTTGACATAGCTTGTTCTTATGAACTCTGTCTGACCACTCTTGATAAAGCCTTCTTTTGAAAGTAGGATTTTCTTTACTTGAAAGTTACTTCTTTGGAGTAACATTTCTTTACTTGGTTGTTACTTCACTGTCCCCACTAGAGCAGGGGACTTTCACAATCTGTCAGATCCTGCATGGTTTGGAGAATATCAAGGTAACATGCTTTGTCATAAAACACAAGCCCTTCTATCCTGCAAGTTCCTAGTGACCTCAGTCCTGTCTCTTTTAGTGTATAAAACTATCCCTGATGTACAAATACATAAACATAAGATCACAAATCATGTACCATTTTGGCTTTGGTTATTTTAGCTCAACAATATCATTCATGAGGTTTACCTAGTTGTTACATGTAGGTGTAGATACTTCATTATCATTGCTGCATCATATTCCATTATGTGAACACAGTATGATTTATTTATCTATTTGTCTTGTTGGTCATCTGGGTAGTTTCCAACACGGGACTATTATAGTGATCCACATGTCTTTTGGTAGCTACATATATACATAATATGTAGTTATAAACTGAGAGAAGTCAGATTATTAATGATTTCAGAAATGTTTATGAAGAAATGCAATATTTAGAAAGGAGCACAGCATTTACTTGTAGTAAGGAAGCCCTGGATTTATGTTGTAGACAGCTCCAATCTAGGTGTGATTTTGATCACATTACTTAGTCTTTGTTACTCTACATTCACATTTGTAAAATACAGGATATTAAAAACATGTTCTCTGGCTTCTCTTGAGGATTGGGATCCATACTATGTGATATGGTAGCCAGTAGCCATATGTGGTCACCTATATTTAAATATAGATCACTTAAGCATTAAAGAAAAGTGGGAATTCAGTTCCTTGGTGTATATATAATATCTCCATAAAGCTAGGCGAAAAGGATTATAAGATTATACCAATAAACAGATTAAGAGGGAAGAAAAGACATTAAGAAAAGAGAGATTAGACGATCTGCTGGGTTGTTCTTACTGAAATAAAATAGAGTTTTATAGGTTAATGCACATGTTGGAGTACTTTGTAGTAGCTATGAAGCTGGAGACAAGACATTCCTGAAATATATCTCTTGAGATATAAAAATAGTAAATCAACATGTCTGAAGTAATCAGTCAGAGACACAGACAAGAGGAAATATACACACAAACCTTATCTCACATTGAATAAGCCGTTTGGTTCTCTCTTCACTTGTATCAGGAATATATTCTTAGATCTTAAATGTAGTATATATGCACAGGGCATTTGTGAAAAATTTTAGCAGAACACAAGGCCATGTTCACACATTTTATACTGTTATTTGCTACTGTTATACATAATTTGCTTAGACCAATGGTTCTCATAATTTGATCTCTGGACCAGCAGCAGTAGAATCACATGATAACTGGTCAGAAATACAATCTCAACACTCACCCTCAGGTCTGTTTATCGGAAACTCTGGGAAAAAGATACAGAAATTGTGTCACCCTCCAGGTGGTTTTTGTTTTTTTTTTGTTTTTAAGAGTACAGAGGGAAGATTTATTTGCCACATGGAAGTCAAAAGTAAGCATATTTGAGGAATGAAATGCAACGATAAGGCCATAACTGAGAAAATTGAGACTAGCCTTGATTAGAGATATCAAAGTCGTCTGGGAGAATCACAGTGCCAGTAGGAAGAGAGTAATGGGTGTATACAGGATATTTTGACTTTTTTTTTTTTTACTTGAAATGCCATTTACAAGGGAAACATTTTGGGACACCTCACAAAAAAGGTAACAGTATCACTCCAGGTGATGTTGATGCATGGCACTGACATAAACAATGATAGTACTCAGAATAATATTTTGTTATTGTGGAAGGGAGAGATTGGTTGAAGTGAATAAATAAATTCTCAGTTATTCCTTTAACATGAAACAGAGGTGCACAGAAGGCTCCTTATCTCCCTCATATCCTCCTATAAAGCATCTCCCACTACACTTTTTTGCAAAAGACCATTTAAGACTCCATCACCATAACTAGTTTTCACTTTAAGACTGGCTTACCCTCAAAAAATTAAAAATGGAATGACTATATGATCCAGAAAACACACTTCTGGATATATGCCAAAAAGAATTTTAAGTAGGGACTCCAAAGAGCTCTTTCTACACCTATGTTCCTACTACCATTATTCATGGTAACTAAAAGGTGAAGGCCACACAATTGTCCATAAATGGATGAACAGATAAACAAAATGTAGTGCATACATATAATGAAATATTATTCAGTCTTAAAAAGGAATGAAATTATGACACATGCTACAACATGGGATATTTTGAGGATAGTATGATCAACTGTTGCTTTTAGTTTTAAAATATAGTCTCATTTCAGTAATTAAGGTCTCCAATCCCATAAAATGATTTTTAAATTTGGAAAGACGTTTGGAGAATACTCAAAGATCTAAAAATAGACTTGCCATTTGACCCTATAATTCCTTTACTATGTATATACCCAGATGACCAAAAATCACAGTATAACCAGATTGTTTATTGCAGCCCAATTCATAATTGCTAAGTCATGGAAGAAGCCCAAGAGCCCATCGATACACGAATGGATTAATAAACTGTGGTACATGTATACCATGGAATATTATGCAGCCTTAAAGAAAGAGGGTGACATTTCCTCTTTCATGTTTACATGGATGGAGCTGGAACATGTTCTCCTTAGCAAAGTATCTCTAGAATGGAAGAAAAAGTATCCAATGTATACACCCCTAATATGAGACAAATTTTTTGTCGTTCAAGTGAAGGCTACAACCCATTTATTGCACAGGAAGATGGGGAAAGGGGAGAGGGAGGAAAGGGGAGGGAGAGGGTGGAGGGAGTTGGGAAAAGGGTGAGATCACATGGGTGGTACATATTTGAAGGGTCAGGAGAAAACTACTAAATACGGATCAAAAATGTTTTCATATAGTAAACGAGAAAATATCATGAACGGTATGTCAATCAGGTTGATAAAATATCTCAGATTGCATGTGAAGCCCCCACACTGTACCCCATGGTTGAACTAATGTACACAGCT
>CAUYON010005584.1:0-11344 GCA_963573935.1 Arctocebus calabarensis | reverse complement strand
CTCTGTCTCTAAAAAAAATAAAATAAAATAAATAAATATATATAAACATAGAAGATCCTTTTACTTTTGTAAAAGCATATACAATTCTTGGTAAAGACCAATTTGTATTAATCTCAAAAAATAGTATATTGGCTTTTTTTCCCTGTTGTCTTCTGCCATCAATAAAATGAAATGTGGTCAGTTTTTGTTTTGTTTGCAGTTATTTTAGCCAAACAGTGAGAAGGACTAAATTAAGGAGATGGTTCTCAGAACTATGAGACTTTCTGGAAAAATAATTCTAAGTGTTGAATGTGATGAGAGTTTAAAACAGAATAGTATTGAGACAAATCCCACCAGATGTGTCATAATCAATGTCATTCATTATAGTCACTCTTTGGCTAAAATCCTCATGTTTTCACTCAAAAATATTCCAAGAAATCAGCTGGGTGTGGTGGCTCATGCCTGTAATCCTACTACTCTGGGAGGCTGAAAGGGAGGATCTTTTGAGCTCAGGAGTTCAAGATCAGCCTGAGCAAGGAGGAGACCGGGTATCTACTAAAAATAGGAAAAATTAGCTTGGCATTGTAGTGGGCATCTATAGTCCCAGCTACTTGGGAGACTGAGGCAAGAGAATCACTTGAGCTTAAGAGTTTCAAGTTGCTACAAGCTATGATGCCACAGCACTCTAGCCTGGGCAACAAAGTGAGAGTCTCTCTCAAAAAATAATAATAAGGGCAGTGCCTCTGGCTCAGTGGGTAGGGCGCCGGCCCCCTATACCGAGGGTAGCAGGTTCAAAGTCAGCCCTGGCCAAACTGCAACAAAAAATAGCCAGGCATTGTGGTAGGCACCTGTAGTCCCAGCTACTTGGGAGGCTGAGGCAAGAGAATCACCTAAGCCCAGGAGTTGGAGGTTACTGTGAGCTGTGACGACCTGCTGGGGGGTGACAAAGTGAGACTCTGTCTCTAAAAAAAGAAATAATATAATAATAATAATAAATTATTATTATTATTATTATTATTCCAAGAAACTCATTCCCAGAAGAGTGTTCATTGTTCAGATAAGTAACTTTTATCCCTCCCCTCCCCACCCCCAAAAAGTTTAATTTGTAATTTACTCTGTTCCTTTGTTCTTTTGTTGTAGCTCGTATACAGTGGATATAGCAAAGAAACTCTAAGACAGAGAGAACTTCAACTAAGTGTACTCAGTGCAGAATCTCTGCGGGAAAATTTTTTCTTGGGTGGAATAACGCTGCCTCTGAAAGATTTCAACTTGAGCAAAGAGACTGTTAAGTGGTATCAGCTGACTGCAGCAACTTACTTGTAAACTTAATGAATTTCCGAGCTTTGGAAGCAAGAACAGTTATAAACTTGTGTGCACATGCACACATACACACAAACTTTGTATAGTATTTTTATACTTGGACAAATATTACAAAGTTAAATATACTTGCTCCATTTCAACACATCCATTGGACCAACAGACACATAACTAACCTTTATGAATTTTTGAAAGCCATTGCTATTTTAAAGTCATTATACTGTATGCTACAAACCCTAAACTTAATATATTTTAAGTCCTGAAAAAGACTTTGAGACAGTACTCTATCCATTCAGGCACCTATTTTGCATTGTTTCCTATATAGACACAGCATGTTTGTTTTCTTTTTATGCACCTTTTACAGCCTTTACCACTGTGTATGTTCTCAAACACCAAAGTAAAGATGCAGGACATTACCTTAAAATGCAGTTGCTATTCACAGGGCTAAAAAGCAAAGCACAAATAATAGATAGCTATGTTAAGAACTACTAAGTAGTTTATAGAAGTAGGGAAGAAATAATACTGCTTTTTATTCATATCTTTAAAGCCTTTTTCAGAATAAGTGCCAGTCACTGAAGTTGTAAATAATGGTGCCTTAACTTTATATACTTCCCTGGCACTTCATTTCTGATTTTTTCCCCTAATTTGATAAATGATTAGTAGGTAGTTTTCAGTCACTTTCAACTTACTGAACAAGAAATTATGTACATATACTAATATTTTTCCCACAAAAAGATAATTGTTTCTACTTCTGATGTGTGACTTAGTTATTTAAACAATCAAGTCATTTGATTTAAATTTTTGTTGCCCAGTTCCTAAACAAGATTTATAATGTAGTTGTCACTAAATTCTATCATTCCATTGTAATTCTCCATTTATTCCCAGGGCTGTGAATTGAAATTTGATCACTATACCTCTATATAGCTCTACTCCAACCCTTCATTAACAAGTGAAAATTCTTCAGCCAGGTACCCATTCCTGAGTAGGGCACTCTTTACAAGAGGCCCAGGACAAGAATTTTAGGGTTCAGCCTGAATTTTAATATAGTCCATTCTGGAAATTTGTCTCATAAACTGTCTTATAAGATTTACTTTATTGGGGTAAACATATATATTAAATGAGAACTTTCACAGAATATAATTTCAGATACTTTTTAAATGGTAATAGAGATTGTACCAATTTGGTTGCTATGAGAAAACTGACAAAATGTGTGCAATGAGGAGTAGCAAGAGAGAAAGGACAATCTCAATTCAGTTGCCTAGAATAGAATAGAATTTTTATGAACTGTGCAAATGTTTAATGTAAATGGTGATATCTGCAGAGCAGAAATAGAAGGGTTAAGAATATATCAGAGGAACAGAGTGAAGGAAAAAACTTGAAATTTTTGGTGCCTAACACTAATGGTCCATTTGTAGTTAAACCTATGAATATGATGTATGTCTTTTTTTTAATGTTAAAATGTGTTTTCTATTTAATAAGTTAATATGCAGATCAAAACACCACCATTTGCTTTTTCCACATACCTTTAACATTTCCTGAAAGTTTGTGAGTAGCTTTACAATTGCAAGTACACTAGAAATTTTCACTGAACCTTTTGAGACTTAAGTCCATTCCATGAGTTGTCACTTAGCCACTGTACAAAAAAAAAATGTCTTGGTAAAAGGTCATTGTTGATTGGACTCAACATATACTGCCTTTTTGCAGTCTGTTATAGCAATGTCTTTTAGCACAAATTATAATAGATCTAGAAAATGTGGTATCACTTTTTAATAATAAGAAATGTGGATTCATATCTAAAAGTGTATATTATGATTAATACTGTATAGTTAAGTGTTCAGAACAAGTGGTAATGTTTTAATTTAACTCATTTTGTGCCTTTGATCATTAAAACACACACATATATTTTACATATAGTTTAATATAAGTTATTTCTTTGTGAAACACTAATCTTCAGTCCGTACCAAAAGATAAAAGCAAAGATCCTTTTTGCACTATTACTGTCAATCAATTTTAAATCAGTTGGATTTTCAAACTTTTTAAATGCTTACATTAAAGTAAGTCTGAAAAACAAAAGTTTAAACAAACTGACCATGTCCCTAATTTTTATGTATAATCACAATATTTATACCAATCTTTAATGACTAATAGTAACTGTGCTACATGTAAGTCCTGCATCAGAAGAATTCTTTCTTACTTGCCACTCTTTTGGGATTTGAAGATAATGGTTCACTCCAGGAACTTACTATTTTCTCTACCAAGGAACCCAATGTAGAACTTGCACTGATATTTTCATAACTGCCTTTATATAAATCAGTAGGTATCTAAATGTTAAGGCATGTACCATCTTTGATAAAATACTCCATTTTTCAAATTATAGTTGTATAAAAGTTTTAATATCTTGCCTTAAATTGGTTGATTGTTCTTTCTAGAATTCAAATATTAATGGCATTTAAGAAAACATAAAATTCACTTTGATAGAGTTCAGATCAAAAAGGACTAAAGCCCCACTATCATAATCCATAGATTTACTTACATTTTGTTTGACTACAGTGCAAATATGAATATGGGAATTAGTCTCAGCTATAAGAACCAAAATGCTTTAATTATATTAAGGTAGTGAATAAAGATGTATAATATTTTTTATTAATACCTTGAATATATTCAGTGGATTGATTGTGACTTTATAAGTGTACTACAATTGTATTAAAATATTTCTGGAATAAACTCCACTCATTTTTCCGTGTTCACATACTAACAGTTTAGGTTCCACACTTTAACATGAGTTCAATGTTGTTATTTTTTTTTGCATCTCACCTAGGCGTTCAATAGTCATGAATTTCACAAGTACCCTCTAAAAATATCCAGTCTGGCCATGGTGGCTCAGCCTGTAATCCTTGGCCTGGGAGGCCAAGGCTGGTGGATTGCTTGAGCTCATGAATTCAAGACCAGCCTGAGAAGAGTGAGACCCCCTCTCTACTAAAAACAGAAAAACTGGCTGGCCTTAGTGGCTCATGGTGGTAATCTTACCATTCTGGGAGGCCAAGGTGGGTGGACTGCCTGAGCTCACAGGTTCCGAGACCAGCCTGAGCAACATTAAGACCCTGTCTCTAAAAAAAAAAAAAAAAAAAATAGCAGGGTTTTGTGGCCAGCACCTTTAGTCTCAGCTGCTGGGGAGGCCAAGACAAGAGAATTGCTTGAGCTCAAGAGTTTGAGGTTGCTGTGAGCTGTGACACCAGGCCAGGGCACTCTACCAAGGGTGACTCTATCTCAAAAAAACAAAAAGCCAGATTTGAGAAGATCTCTTGGAAAAAAGCCTCCAGACAGTTGCAACAGAAGAGGAAAGGCTCTAAGGATAGATCAGAAGAGTGCATGTGGCTGGAGTGTTTGCAAATGGAGTTAGGAGAAGAGGGGAGTGACAACTCATAAGTCCAAGCCATGGGTTTTAGTTTTATTTATATTTTAGAGACAGGGTCTATCTAACTCTGTAATCTAGACACACTATCACCCTGGCTAATTTTTTTTTTTCCTTTTTTGAGACATTCTTGCTCTGTCGCCTAGGCTAGAGAGTACTGTGGCATCATCATGGCTCACTGCAGCCTTCCAACTCCTGGGCTCATGCGAGTCTCCTGCTTCCGCCTCCCAAGTACCTGGGACCACAGGCTCCCGCCACAACGCCCGGCCATTTGTTGGTTGCGGCCTTCGTTGTTTGGCGGGCCTGGGCTGGATTCGAACCCGCCAGCTCAGGTGTACATGACTGGCGCCCTAGCCCCTTGAACCACAGGCGCCAAGCCTAATTTTTAAATTTTTTTGTAGAAATGAAAGTCTTGCTATTTCCCAGCCTGGTCTTGAATGCCTGGTTTTACTGGCCTCCAGTAATCAATCCTCTGGCGTCAGCCTCCCAAAATGCTGGGATTATAGGCTTGAGCCAAGGCACCTGGCCTGGATTTTATTTTAAATTAAGAAAGCAGGGGAGAAGGCGGCCAGCCCCATAAACCGAAGGTGGCAGGTTCAAACCTGGCCTCGGTGGAACTGCAAAAACAGAAAAATAGCCGGGCGTTGTGGCGGGCACCTGTAGTCCCAGCAACTCGGGAGACTGAGGCAAGAGAATCACCTAAGCCCAGGAGTTGGAGGTTGCTGTGAGCTGTGTGATGCCACCGCACTCCACTGAGGGCGATAAAGTGAGACTCTGTCTCTACAAAAAAAAAAAGCAAGCAGGGGAGTAACAAATTAATCTGCATTTTTAAAAGCTCACTTTGACTACTAGGTGGGGAATGGGTTATGTTTAGAGTGGGAATGTGAGTAAAAGCATAAACAATTGATACCACTGAGTTGCCCAGGTAAGAGATGATGGCTAGGATTGAGGGCAGCAGTGTAAATGGCAGAAGGGAATGTCCCTATGATACACTCTAAAGGAAATGAAGTGAGCTCGGTGCCCATGGCCAGTGGTTAGGGCTTTGGCCACATACACCAAGCCAGGTGGGTTCGAACCCAGCCCAGTTCTGCTTGACAACTGCATCAAAAAATAGCCGGGCGTTGTGGCAGGCGCCTGTAATCCCAGCTACTTGGGAGGGTGAGGCAAGAGAATCGTTTTAAGCCCAAGAGTTTGAGACTTCTATGAGCTGTGACAGCATAGCACTCTACAGAGGGCGGTGACACAATGAGATTCTGTCTCAAAAAAACAATAATAATAATAATAAAGGAAATAAGATAGAGGTCTAACAAATGGGGTTGTGCTTAACTGAAACAAAGGGACCTGGAGTGGTAGCTAGAGACAGAGGTCAGGATCATGTTAAGTTTATGATACGTATTCCATAATGGACTTTAAAAAATGTGAATTTGGCTAGTGATAAGACTGTATCTTTGCTGGGAAAAAAAACCCAGATTACCCAAACTGAGTGCCCAATTTGATTAAAATTCCTAACGCTTTGGAAAAAGTTACTAATCAAACTGTTACAGGTTAAAAGAGTGGATGTTTTAGTACCTGTTGTTTTTTCAACTTCTCACCAGTTAAACTTGACTGTGAATTTCACAGGCCTCCCTTTCTACCCGGGCCATGCTTACTTTTTTTTTTTAAACAAGCTGCTTCCTTCGCCCACTGTGTCAGCATTGGGACATTCGTAAAGGAGCTTTCTCCTTGGTGGCTCCTTTTCTCAGTTGAGGCGCCTCATTTTCTCCCTGGCTTTTGCAGTCGTGTTCCGTAGGCTCTTCTCTGCCTGGCGATTCTCTCTCACTCACTCGAGTGGGACGCTCGCTAAGGCTTCGCCCCACGCTCCTCTCACAGCCCTCCGCGGGGTGGGAAGAGCACGACAGGGGCAGGAACCCGCCGGGCTGATTCAAATCTTTGAGGCCGGTTCGTCACCGTCAGTGAACCCTCCCCTGACAGATGAACATTAGAAATAAAAAGTGGAAGCGCAGGCTGGGCGGGGTATACCGCCATCACTCCTGTGTACACTGCCTGTGAATTTCCTAAGGGCAAGAGCAGACTTCGAGGGATCGATCCAGTGCCAAGACAGCTCAGCGCTGGTCAACGATGAACGCTAGTGTATGATGGCTCACTCCAGCTCTATTGGCTCCAAGCCTCCCGGCCCAGGACTCGAAACTTGACAATCTCGACGCGGGTAGCACTGCTCTCTCCAGACGCGGCCGCAGCAGGTAACTTTGATCGGAAGCTGGCTCAGACTCAACTTCCCGCCCGGGCCTGCAGCCTGACCAAAAACCGGTGCATGCCGTGATGCGCGTCCGGCCCACAGAAGAATCCAGAGCGGCGGTCAAAGGAATGTCGGGATGTGTAGTCACGCGGACGCCGGTGGCTGAGCAGCGTAGCTCCGCCTCCCGCCTGCGAGGGACGTGTGAGGTCACTTCCTGCGTGCCGGGTGGTTTCCTGCGGCGTTCAGAGACTCGTTCCCTTTTTGCTGCTTAGCTGCCGCCATCATGGGTCGCATGCACGCTCCCGGGTGAGTGGGTACCGAGCAGGATTGCGGGGCTAAGCCAAGGAGGTCGGGGGAAGAAGGGAGTGTGGGGAGCGAGTCGGAAGGGATGATCTGGGGTGCTGTAGCACGAGCCGCAACCTCACCCCGAGATTGCTTCTGTCCTCAGGAAGGGCCTGTCCCAGTCGGCTTTGCCCTATCGCCGCAGCGTTCCCACTGTAAGTAGCGCGCTGGGGCCGGGGATGAGGGTGGCCTCTTGCTCGGGAGAAGTTGCCCGCAGTGGGACCTGTGTGTACGCGGAGGGGACCGCTGTGCTCGCCACTCACGACCCCTGGTTTTCGTCCTAAGGCCGTTTTCTGTTTCATAAACAGTGGCTGAAGTTGACGTCTGATGATGTGAAGGAGCAGATTTACAAACTGGCTAAGAAGGGCCTGACTCCCTCGCAGATCGGTGAGTGTTCGCGTCTAACGTAGCCCCTCCGCCTGCCCGCGGGTGACTTGTAGGAAAAGGCCCTGGGGCTCAGTATCAGGAGCTTTGAAAATCGTTTTTGTGTTTTTTTTTTTTTTTTTCCCCGCCCTGGCTGTATTATTGTTGACTGCGGCCTAATTTTATTTGCTAAACTTAAAAGTTATTTAGCAGAGTCAAAAATTTAATGAGCATTTACTGTGAGTAGGATTCTAAGCACTTTACATACATAGCTTCATTTAATTCTGACAGTACTTTCAGACATCCGTTCTTCCTGTTTTCATTTGAGGGAACTGAGGTACATGCTCTTAAATATTAGCCCCAAATTATCCAGTTATTAAGTAGAGGAGTTAGAATTTGCTACAGAGTCTTCCACACACTTCCTCCCCTTTAGATGTGTTTGAATCTCAGCTGTGTGTGACTTTGTGCAAGTGGCGTCATTCAGCAGATGTTTGCTTGTTAATGTTCTGAATGTAGTTCTGGGCCCTGAGAATACACTAGAACAAAGAAAAAGGGAAATATATCTGCTCGTCTGGATCTTACATTCCAATGGCGTTTCAACACATGCACACACACAAAAAATACATAACAGACGTTAGGTAGCCAGAAATAATTTGTTTTAAATGATGTAAAGTTTTTGGATGAATGAAAGTTCTCAGTAAATATCAGCTAGTTTTAATTATAGTTTATATAGACATACAGGAATCCCATTGATTGCTTTGGTCATCTGTATTCCAGCAAGCTCACTATGATGATGGTTTTCCAACATTCGCAGTTTCCACCAGAAGGGTTTTCCTTAGTGTTGGGGTAACCTTCCTTGGATGTCTGAGTGAGCTTTGGGACATCTGACTTGATCAAAGCCTTGACTTTACAAGCTCTGGTTTGTGTTTGGTGTTGGAAGTTACAACATATGATTCCCTTTTCAGGTGTGATCCTGAGAGATTCACATGGCGTTGCTCAAGTACGTTTTGTGACAGGCAATAAAATCTTGAGAATTCTTAAGTCTAAAGGACTTGCTCCTGATCTTCCTGAAGATCTCTACCATTTAATTAAGAAAGCGGTCGCTGTTCGAAAGCACCTTGAGAGGAATAGAAAGGTAGGAGAATGAAACACAGTGCTAAATAGAACTAACTGCTTTTACTAACTTATTTCATTTTTTTTATTTTTACATATACAAGTGTTTATTAGGCTTCCACTTTGTGCCTTCACAGAGTTAAAAAGGCTTAAAATTTAATAACAATAACAGTGTTTAAGATAAAGAATAGAAACAAAAACCTCGAAAAAATTGTACGAAGATAAATACATTCAGAAATCAGATGATTACTACATTGAAATATTAAGCAATAATAATAATAATGCAAAGAAAGTAACATTCACATTGTCAAAAATGTCTATTATAGAATGTTTTAACTCAGAGCCTCAGTATGGAGTCATCAGTTAACTTCTTTTTTTTTCTCCAAAGTCCCCAAAAATAGACAACTAATATTTATAAATAAAAGTAAAAGATAATTTTAATCTTGTCTATAAGATTTGGCATGATCTGTTTTTTGAAATTATCTTTGGCTTGTACTAACTTATTTCAGTAAAATGTAATACCTCTGATTTGAGTTATCTGAAGTGGTTTAGGGCACAAACTACTGAGCACTAAAGTTGCTTTGAAATGAAAATTCTACCAGAAGAGATTTTCTTTGCCTTTGGTGTCCCTAAATACAGTATGTTCAGTTGGATGAAAATGTTAGAGTGTGGGGGTGTTTTGGGTTTTTTTTTTTTTTTTTGCAGAGTGTTGCAAGTTATTCCTATTAAGTGTTATCCTGGAAGCCTAAATTCCCTTAAAGATATACCCTGGCCACGTGAACCCTAGTCTTTGATTCTGTTACAGAGTGTTGGATAACTTTTCATCAGAGAAAGTGTGTCATAGCTGTACATTCCTTTGTTAAACTAATGTTTGATAAAATATTTAGTCATTTTTGGGTGGTGGTCTTGAATTGTGTTGGTTTATTTTTAGGATAAGGATGCTAAATTCCGTCTGATTCTGATAGAGAGCCGAATTCATCGATTGGCTCGGTATTACAAGACCAAGCGAGTTCTTCCTCCCAATTGGAAATAGTAAGTATGGCCTTTTTTGTTAATAAGAACAGGAGTCAGCCAGATAGTAAATAGGTGACAAATACAATAAAAGGCCTGTTACAGATATATCATGTTTTGTGGGGTGCATGTGGTTACTCTTTCTGCCACGGTAGCGGGTAAGCAGCCACAGACAGAATAATCAAATGGGTGTGGCTCTGCTCTGTTGAAACTTTTAGACAAGCAGAGGGATGCAGTTTACAGTACACTTGTTTAGGCAATGAATGAACCAGTCCCTTTTAGGTAGTGTGTAGTTTGATTATGCACCTCTGCTCCCAGGTGTTTGTAGTGTTCTAATTTTTGCTTCAAATGCTCATTATGCTGATTGATTTCCAAACATTCGCAATTCCACCAAAAAGTTCTTTCCTTGTGTTGGCCAGTTCTTTCTTTGATGTTTGTGGTTTTTGGCTGGGGCTGGGTTTGAACCCGCCAGCTCCGTCATATGGGGTCAGAGCCTTATTCCTTTGAGCCACGGGTGCCGCCCACTTCTGTGGATGTTTGAGTGAGCATCTTCGTTATGCTTGAGCATAAATTTTCGGGAACTCAGTCAGGTGCATTATGCATAGTTGGGGAATATTTTAGCTGTTTAGAAGTAGCTCCATTAGAAGGAAGATTGCGTGAATGGACATGGAGGACCTGTATTAATCCCAATATTCTCTCCCTTTTTTCTTTGCAGTGAGTCATCCACAGCCTCTGCCCTGGTTGCATAAATTTGTCTGTGAACTCAATAAAATCATTCTTTAACTAAAAGCATATTTTCTGTTTTTCTGTACAAATGTAGTATGTGATAGTGGTACATATGTGTGCATCTTTTTGGTAAAGTGTTTTACCTCAGTTACAATTGTATGATTCCTCAGATAGCAAAAATGTTTCTTAAGTTTTTTTTATACATTTGATAGTGATACTGAGATTTGTGACACATTAACCCCAGTGTAGCTTTAAAAATAAAACATGACGGTAGGACAGTCTTTGGTATGGCGGTATATTTATCAGGTCTTGCTGGCAAGGCTTAAAGATGAGGAAGAAGGGCAGGTTGAAATGGCACTCTTGAGAGGCCAAGGCAGGTGAATTGCTTGAGCCCAAGATTTTAAGACCAAGCGAGTTCTTCCTAAGCAAGGGCGAGGACCTGTCTCTACTAAAAATAAAAAATAACGTATCATTGTCATGGGTGCCTGTAGTCCCAACTACTCAGGAGGCTGAGGGAGGAAGATGGCTTGAGCCCAGGATTTTGAAGTTGCTGTGAGCTAAGACCATGGCAGTTTAGCCTGGGCAACAGAGTGAACAGTAAGCAACCATAGTTACATCTGGAGCACAGAGGGTTAAGGAACAACTATTAAAGATGCATCAGTTCCCCAAGCCTTACAACTTTTAGATTGGTTAAAGTTTCTTCATCTAGGCGTTGTCAGAGTATTAAATTCTTATCCTAATGGGTTAGGTCATGTAGGTCTTCCTGCTTGGACATGGGAAGTTCTCAGACAGCAGAGTATAGTTCAGTACATGGCTGGCGCCTTAGCCCCTTGAGCCACAGGCAC
>CAUYON010005579.1:0-39639 GCA_963573935.1 Arctocebus calabarensis | reverse complement strand
ATAGCTTTATGCCTGGCAGGAGAGTGCCATGGCACCCTAGTAGGGGAAGTAGGTCCGGTTTTTAGAGGGTCTCTCCCATGGGGTAGAGTGGGAGGACATCTGAACTCTGCTCGCTTGTTTGTATGGAGGTATGGAGTATACAGCGAGCCGCTCTCATGGGGGAGGGGACTCCGGTCTGCTTGGTGATGTGCTCTGTACCTTTTATTTGTATCCTTGGGGTCACAGGTCGCTCCAGCAGGGTTGATGTGCATTCTTCGACCTTCTCTTTTGGCTCAGTTCCAAACTGTTGGCTTTCTTGCTAAATTTCTGTCCTTTAACTCTCCTTCTGGACAGGAGCATCTGCAGAAAGCTGGCTACAGACCGCCATCTTGGCTCCTCCTGGTATGTCTTCTTGTTGAATTGCTCCCTTTACCATTATATAATGATAATCTTTGTCTGTTTTGTTTTTAGCATGATTGATTTAAAATCTATTTTGTCTGATATGAGAATGACTACACCTATTCTCTTTAGGTTTTCATTTGCATGGAATATTTTTTTCCATTCTTTCATCTTTAGTATATTGACTCTTTGTGGGTTAGATGTGTTTCCTGGAGACAGAAGATGATTGAGTTGTATTTTTCCTTCCATTCTGCCTTTTAAGTTGGGCATTCAGATTGTTCATGGTGAGTGTTAGTATTAGTATGTGGGATTCCATTCTGTTCATCATGTTGCGTCATATCATATATTTTATTTTTTCTCTTGTGCTATTGTTTTATAAGAGCTATGAGATACAACCTGTAGGTGTTTCTACACTAGTGGGTATCTATTGTGCTATTGCCTGTATAATGTACTTTTGAGCATTTCTTGTAGGGCAGGACTAGTAGTGACAAATTGTCTTAATTTGTATGTCTGGAAAAGTCTTTATTCCTCTATTATTTATGCAACTTAGTGGTCTTTTTTTGAGGGGGTATGGGTTTTTTTTGCAGTTTTTGGCCAAGGCTGGGTTTGAACCTGCCACCTCTGACATATGGGTCTGGCGCCTTACTCCTTTGAGCCATGGGCACCACCTATGCAACTTAGTTTTGCAGGATACAAATTTCTTGGCTGGAAGTTGTTCTGTTTAAGAAGATTAAAAATGGGGCCCCAAACCCTTGGTAGGTTAGTTGTTGCTTCTTCTTGCAACATGTGGAATTTTTTCCTTCATTTTAACTTTGGCCAAGTTGATGGGTATGTGTCTTGGAGATGTTCGATTTGCCGTAAGTCTTCCTAGTATGCAATAGCCGTCTTCTATCTGAATATCTGAGTCTCTGGAAATACCAGGAAAATTTTCCTCAATAATTCCCTCAAATAGATTTTCCATACTTTTTGCTTTTTCTTTTCTTTTCCCTCAGAGATACCTATATTTCATTTATTAGTTCACTTCATATAGTCTCATATTTCTCTGAATGATAGTTCATTTTTTGTTCTTTTTAAGGTGTCTTTGATTGACTGTGTTAATTCAGGATCTTTGTCTTCAAGCTCTGAGATTCTTTCTTCTGCTTGGTATTGCCTGTTTTTGAAGATTTCTGGTGTATTTTGAAATTCCTAAATGACTCTTTCATTTAAATTCTATTATATCCTTTACATTTCCTAGCTTACTGGTTCTCAACCTTCCTAATGCCACAGCCCTTTAATACAACCTGTCACAACCCACAGGTTGAGAACCACTGGTCTAGCTCTTTAGAGACTTTTTTATTTTTTTCATTGATACTGTAAAATTTTTCATTTGGCTTTTTGTTGGTTTTCAACTTTTTATTTACTCTAACTCATCTTATTTTCCATCTGCCATCCATATTCTGAATTCTGTATCTGACATTTTGACAGTTTCCTTTTAGTTGGGGTCTATTGCTGTAGATCCATTATGATTCCTTGGGGATATCAAACTATTTTGTTTTTTCATGTTGCTAGAGTTATTTTGATGGTTTCTTCTCATCTGAATCATATTCTCTGTGTTCGGATTAAAGTTTGCCTCACACCTCTTCTACTTTGGTGGGAACTCTCCTACTCAGTGAGAAGAATGTCACCTTTGTGTAGTACAAAAAGGGAAGGTACAGGCCCACTGTGTGCATGTAATGCAGCTAGTCCCCTGTACCCTGTGATTGTCACCCTTCAAGATGGTGGTTGATGATCTTTATGCAGAGTGGTAGGTTGCTCCCTAGGCCACTGATGGAAGCTTGAGCTGGGGGTGGGGCTAGATCCCCTCTATGGAGGCTGGCATTATGGGGGATTACTCTGCCTGGGTTTCCCCCTGGATTTGACAGTGGCAAATGGGTGCGCCTATCTGGTTGTGGGTGCCTGGGCTATGAGTGTTTTCTGGAATTAGGTCCAGGTGTGATCCCTACTCAAGGCTAGTGAGTCCCTCATGGAGCATTGGACTGTGGGGGATGTTCCCACCTGGCAGCCAGTAGGAGCCTTGGTGGGTAAGGTCATGGTGCTTTATGGCAGTGGAGAACCGAACCAGATCCAGGGGCCCAGTGGTAGTTCTGAATCCTTGGGGAAAGAGCTGTGCAATGCTGCAGCAGTGGAGAAGGCTTAAGGGAAGAGCTGTGGACCCCAATACAGTGGTGAAGTCTCAGGGCCCCAGCGGTAGTGGTGGAACCTTTGTGAAGCCCATATTTAACTTGTTGAGGGACTCTCATCTCCAGAGTGGCTGCATCAGCAATGTATAACCCACATCCCAAGGTATATACTTCACATCCTCTTGAGATATTTGTTATCATCTATATATTATATAATAGCTACCCTAGTGGATGTGAAGTGGGACTTCATTGTGTTTTGGTTTGCATTTACTAATGACTAAGGGTGCTGACTATCTTTTCACATGAAAGTTCTATTTTTTGCACTTTTTCCTTAGAAAGAATCCATGGCAACTGGGGAAAAAAAACTAAAAAATAACCCAAAAAGGCAATAAAAATCATTTTTAAATTTACAGCCCAGAAATGATTAGTATACTACTTTTATATATATGTAAATATTTTTTCCAGATTTTTCCCAAGAAAGAATATTGAAGTCACACTGCTTAGACTATTTTCTAAATTCCTGTTTTTCATACAAACATTTTAATTCTTATTCCATGTTAATACTTATTTTCTACCATATTAATTTGTATAGGTGCATATTATTTCTCTGAATACATTTACAGGATTTATTTCCCTGATCCAGTATTTTGGAGAGTCAAGATTCTTTCAAATTTTATTCTATGACAATTTGGCAAACAACATCCTGTAGTCAAATCTGCATACAAATATGTTATTAGTTCCTTAGTATAATTTGCCAGAAGTGGAATTTCTGAGTCAAGCAGTTTGCAAAATCTTAAGCCTTCGATGTGTGCTAAAACACAAATGCCAATTTCATGTATCATCAGTTGCCAAACTCCATGCTTTGTCGAGTTCTACCTTGTAATTCCACTTCAAACTTGAGTCCGAGGACATGGCTGGCTAATTCAAATGGTTAGAGAATGGAAAGAACAAAGCCAAGATTGTAGGTTGCTTTCTGTCTGATAAGCCTTGAGTACTCCTTTCCAGCCAATTTACAAATGTCCATCATTGGTCATGAAGTCAATGGAAGAAGGGAATATAGCCAAAATGCACATTTCCTTCAGTTCTCATTCAAATATCCCTGCCTCTGAGGAGGCTTCCTCTGGCTACCTGACAGGTCAGGGCAGAACAGGACAAGGCTGGGGCCTTGTCTAACTTGATCATTTACCAGACACTCTGTGAGGACAGGCAAAGTCTAATGTGCCCAACGTTATGTCCCCAGAACCTGTGTTCCAGGAAATTACATGCTTGCTGAATGACTGAATAAGAAATTGAATTATTTAGCACTATTGAGAAAAAGAAGCCAAAGTCAGCCTTAGTAAAGTCAGGCTACATACAAAGGGAAGTGCAACTATTACTGATGACTGCAAATAGAAACAATATAATGACCAAGCATGTCAGCTTTCTACCTTGCTGGGAAGGATAGGGAAGGAGCTGACACAATGGAGTATGCATTGTGTGCTTTGCATAACACATCATTTTATTTAACCCTCCCCACAATAACCCCCATAGAGTAGGTCTTATTATCTCCATTTCAGATGAGCAAATTGAGATGCAGAGAAATTTTATTACTTGCCTAATACCTCACACCTGTAAAAAAGAAGAGTTGGTATTCCACAACAGAGCCGTCTGCCAGCAGAGTACCTTCTCTTTCTTTTTTTTTTCAGCTGCATGGTCACATTCCATTTATTCCAGAAAACTAAGGAACAAATCTAACTATGTGTGGTCTGAGCAAGGCTATAAGGCCTTTTACATGGCTCCAAGTGTAATAACCGATATTGTTCCCAGATGACATTATGTCTCATTATTTCACTATAGAGATGCCAAACTAGAGATGACTTGATTGGTCTCAGAAGGAACTTGCTCTTGGGGAGCCAATTCTGCTTATGCTCCTGTCAAAGGGGTGCCTATTTAGGACATGGGTCATGGTGACTCCCAAGCACTGTAATGGTAATTTAGGACAGGGGTCATGGTGACTCCAAGCACAGGCTGCACCACCTCCTCACCAGGAGTAAGGAAAGCTGTATATCTGCCAGCTATTTCAAGAGCAGCATTCCCCTTCATGCAGATTTGTGACTCTCCTGTGCCCTGTAGGCACATTAAACAATGAAAGAAGATTACCCACTCAGCCACGGAGACATTTTTAATGTGGCTACCATAGCATTGACTTTTTCCACTTCAAACATTCTGCTGGCATAATTCGATGCAGGATCACCAGAAATATTTTCTCACATTTCACCAATATCTACCAGGGAAAGTCAGTCCCAAGAGGTTTTTGAGTCCTGCCTAAATGCAAAACCATTAAGTGGGTCTGAGCTTAGCTAAACAAGGTCAGACTGGCCCACTCTGGAATCCCAGTAGAGAATCTTCCCCCTCAAAATGGAGGTAAATAGTTCCCACATAATCACAAAACAAAGGCCAACATGCTGTGAGGCTTGAGGTGGATAATGACCCTCCAGAGCAGCGGTTCTCAACCTGTGGGTCGCAACCCACAAGAACTGTATTACAGGGCCACAGCATTAGGACCACTTCTTCAGAGGTTCATGGGGCCCAACACACTTACTTTGGGGCTCCAGGGTCTCAAGTCCACAATTACTTTAAAAAAAATTGGGGATGTATACAGTAAACTTCTTTTTGTTGTTGTTGTTGTTGCAGTTTGGCCGGGGCTGGGTTCAAACCCAACACCCTTGGTGTATGGGGCCGGTGCCCTACCCACTGAGCCACAGGCACCACCCAACACTAAACTTCTTTGTTGACAGGCTTTCAGGAGGCCATGAGCAGAGCCCCTAGGGTTGAAAGCAGGGATTAACAACACCAAAATCCCTCAGTCTGATGAGACTCTTCAAAGTCAAATTCAGAATTTGGGCCTAAATACAACTGGGTGGGAACAGAGAGGGAAAGTTCAGAGATCTGCCAAATGCCTTTCCCTAATATTATTAGTGCTTAATATTTTTGGCGACTTTAGGATCCAAAACAGTTGGGTCTCTTCTGCAAGAGCAAAAGAAAAAAAGAGAAAAGCCAAAATCAGAAATTTAAGAACAGCATGGTTTTTAATGGATTCATTTTCTGTTGCCTCTAGTGCGTTCAATAGAACACATTTCTGTGAGCCATTACTCACAAGCACTCATAGATAACAATTATAGCAACAACAACATAAATCTCCCTGATAGAGGCAAGGAGTAGCTCCCCAGACATTTTTAGAAAACTGGGAAACAAATGGTGAACTCTTTAGGGTACTTATAATTATGGAAAGAGAAATTATTTGTCTTTAGGATATAGAGATTTGTTATTTACCCTATCTGCCAAATTTGTTTAAGCACATATCCCCAATATGTTACATGTTTATACACTTTTTTGTATGTCTGACCATATTCACCTACTATGTATATTTTAAAGCGTACACAAGAAATAAAAATTAGCATTAATTCAGATTAAAATTAACAGAACTAAATGCTATATTTTCTTTCTTTATCTCAAAAGATTACATAGGTCCATCTCATTTTGAAGACCGCTACTCCTAATTTCTTTCTCTTTTTTTCTTTCTTTCTGTCTTTCTTTCTTTTTTTTTTTTTAAACTGCTCTAAATCTCATGGAGCCTGTTACTCTGCTGGGCTGCCATAACGGAATACCACAGACTGAGTATCTTAGACAACAGCAATTTGTTTTCTCACACTCTGGGAGTCTGGGAGTCCAAGCTGGAGGTGCCAGCAGGCCTTTCTTCCTGGCTTGCCTTGCGTGGTCTCGCTCTGTGCAGAGACGCTCCTGGTGTCTCTCTGTGCTCCCGGTCAGGTTGGTCCTAACAGTCTCATGTTAACTTAATTTCCTCTGTAAAGGCCCTGTCTCCAAGTACAGTCATGTTTTGAGGTACTGCGGGTTAAGGTTTCACCTAATAAATTTAGTAGGGGACATATGCAGCCTCTGACAGAGCCTCATTCAGACAAAAGTCCAAAGGACAGGCTGATGTCTGTCACTGGGTTCTGTCTTCAAACTATCAGCTGACCACATGGATTATAGCCCCCTGAGGGTAACACTGCCTCTGTAATATCCAAGACAGGTCATTTGCTCCTCAATCTCACAAAGAAGGGAAAAGCAAGGGAATCTTCCAAGAGCTCTGGACAGTGCTGGACTGTCCCTCCCTCTCTCTCAGCTGCGGAAGCACCAGCCTGGGCACTGGGGAGTCTGGTACTAGGAGACCCAGTGATGAGTCTAGTGCACAGAACTCCTGCTTCTGTGGTGGAGGGAAGGCTGTCTGCAGGGCTGGCTGTTGGCCATAGCAGTGTCCTTTGTCTACCCTCCTCCCTCTTTGCACATCCCCTACCCTCAGATCCTTCAGGGTTAATACTGTAGCTCATGGGCATCCCTGATTCCTAAGCCCAGGGAATTCTGATGTTTGTAAGAGATTCAAGTTGTGGGGAGGGGAGGACAACACCCATCCCCAGAAAGGAATCTCAATTGTTGAAAATTCAGACATTGGCATTCGAGGTTGGGGAATGGTTTGTGGGTAGCAGAACCTTTCGTGGCCTTTCAAATCACTTCTTCATGAAAGATGCCAATGTTTAGCCCCAATATTCCTCTCATTAAGAAGCCACTACTTCCTCTGTGGAACAGCTCTTGTCCAAAAAGAACTCCAGTGAGGATCTGGGATCTGACTTCAGGTAGTTTGGACTCCCAGCTGTTGGTTCCAGGTTAGGTGGCAAGTGGAGCAGTGACCTCCTCCAGCGGGTGAGGGAACAGATGAATGAATATATGGGTTGGCGGGAGGTTAAGGAGAGGCGCTGAAATTCTATGGCCCAAACATGGCTTTCAGGTCCATGACTTCCAGCCTTGCCACACTCTTTATGCCCCATTTTCTTATCTTAAAATTGGGGTGATACCTGTGTCTATCTCACAGCAAGCACTATTAGGAGGTTTAAATTAGACAACACAAGTGCTTAGCACAGTGCCTGGCTTATGATGAGCTCCCAACCAATGTTAGCCGCTGTCGCTCCCGAGGGTCAGCCACACTGGGAGGCCTGAATCAGGCAGGTGGGCAGCAAACTTGCTGCTCTTCCAAAGTGATGGGGACCTGCATGAAGAAGGGCCCTCAAATAATGTGACTTTTCCTACAATAAAATATAAATGTGCAGGGTGAACACTTGGAAACATTTGATGCAGAATCGTGAAGGGCTTTCAGGGTAAGGTGGGAACGAGATTCAATAGGCAAATGCTTATTGTGAGTTCCTGGCAATACTGGGAAGAAGTGAAAATGAGAGGAACAATTGACCATGAAAATTGTAACCTTGAAAAATAAGAGCCCAGGGTGGCACCTGTGGCTCAAAGGAGTAGGGCACCGGCCCCATATGCCAAGAGGTGGCGTGTTCAAACCCAGCCCTGGCCAAAAATCGCAAAAAAAAAAAAAGAAAAAAGAAAAAAGAAAGAAAAGAAAAGAAGAGCCCATACCAGTGGATCTTAAGTTTTAGGGGACCACAAATTCCTCAGAGAATCTGACAGCTATAATACTCTCCCTAGAAAAACCTCATGACAAGCACATAAAACTCTGTAGAATTCTAGGATGACCCTGGACCTCCCCGCTCCTCCCAGAGCCCAAGTGCAGATACTGAAGGAATCTGTGACTCCAGACTAAGAATCTCTCATGGAGAAAGAAAAACCTCCAAGAAAGTGGGCTTGGTGTCAGCAAAGATCAGAATGCTCCAAGATCAGGACGCACGCAGAATGCTCAAAGCTTAGCTAGGCCCGGCAGGCCCTGAGGAAGCTTCCAGGTATCGACCTGGTCTCCATGTCGAGGTCTCAGCCCAAAGGGCCCCAGCCTGGCTACAGAGTTACCTGGACCACGGGGGCCAAGGTGGGCAGTGGGATACTGACAGAGTAGGGGCAGTGGGGAAGGAGCAGAGCAGGCAGCCAGTCATCCCCCTTCTGTGGAGAAGCCTTCCCCTACCTCAGCCCGAACCTCTCTACAGGCCTTCCCCGGCCCAAACGCCCTGGCCCCTGGCTGTCCCCAGCAGAAGTCCTGCCTCACCTGCTGGGCTGCACACACTTAATGAGCGGGGTCTGCCCCTTGTTTATTTGTCTTGGGAAGTGTTGGGTTATGTGAGGCTGAATGGGAAATTGTACATGAAACACGCAGGACAGGGCCTGGAAAGTATTGAGAGCAGAGTTATCATTGTTACTGTCACCATTATCGCCATCGCCATCAACCGCGACAGCCTCAGTGCCTGATAGGGGTGGCATGCAATACACTTTTGTTAAATGAATGAATGGATGATAAAACTGTTTCATTGCAGTCATCTTTGTTGCTTTTTATTTGTATTTCAATGCCTTTTTAAAAAATAAAATTAAGTTTAAAAATCACCTTAAAAAAATAAAATATATCACCTTGTGTTCTTCAAAATATCCTGGAGACAAGGATTCTGCAGCTGGCAACCCCTGAGACTGAAGCGTAGAAAGAGCTGATCAGAGTACCAAACGAGCTGCCAGCTGAGTCTGTGGGCAAAAAGGGAGCCAAGCGAGGCACCCGCTTCCCCTCCCTTCAGGAGAAACTGCGGGGGAGTCTGGGAGACTCACTTTCCGAGGGGGTGTTGGCTGAGCATACTGAATCCAGCTGAGATTTCATTAACTCTCCTTCATTTGTGTCACTTAATTACTGCAGTCTCAGGGCCTTCTGTAATAAATGTGTTTTCCTAACCCACGGCCTCTGGACTATCATTCTAACCATATCTATTATGACTGAAGGGCTTAGTGGGACCAGAGTGACCTTCTCTGAATCTCGAGGTAAGTGAAGCAGACTGTAGAGCTCCTGCCCTCAAGAAGAGGGAGGAGGGCACACAAGGACCCCGCTGGGGACCCACCCCCTGCTGCTTCCCTATGTCACCTCCTAAAACACAGGCCAGTGTGTTTACAGCACCGTGAACCAGGTGGCCCCCAAGGATTTAAACCACAGCCTCTGGGAAAGGGCAGGCCCTGCTTGTGGCTTTAAGGATTAAGGCAGCTGAGAAAGCTCATTCATCGTGGTCTGTGGGCTTCTTCAGGGCAACATGGAGGCGAGATAACAAGGAGGGAGAAGCAACCCACCTCGGGGAAAATTTGGATCCTGGGTCTTTCTCACCAAGCTTCCTATTCAAAAAGAACACGGGGGTGGGTGGGGGGGGGCGGTGCCTGTGGCTCAAAGGAGTAGGGCGCCGGCCCCATATGCTAGTGGTGGCGGGTTCAAATACAGCCCCGGCCAAAAACAAAAAAAAAAAAGGAACTCAGAGCCTGCACAGGGTCGTGCCCCCTGCTTGGTGCTTTGAGTTAAAACTCTTCTTCTTTTCTCTCTCGCCCTCCAAATAGATCGTGCTGGGTAGCAGAAGCTGGGTTTTTTAAAACGAGCTATTGTATTTAGTGACAAACTCCACAAACAAGTGAGCACCTGTATCTGTATTGACAAACGCTTGTCTTTGTCTTTATAGACACCATAAAAAATGCACAGTCAACCGAGAACTGTATGCTTTTTGGGAAACGTATTTACTTTCTTAATTATGTGTTTACTTGGCCTCAGATTAAAATTAGTTTTTCTCGCTGGAGTTGACATCACCTGGAGACCGCTGCCGAGCGACCTGGGGGAGGGAACGTGATCTCTGGGATCACATTGGGGCTGAGACCCGCGGGAGGATGTGGCTTACCCAAGGTTCCTACTTCTCAGTCTTACAAAAGGTCCTTCTCCAGTAGCAAAGATGTCACGGGTAGGTTTTCAGGAGGAAGTACTGTGGCTCACAGAAGGTATCCCTCCAAACTGACATAGCGATTTGTTCATCAGCAGAGAAATAGAAATCTGGGATGTGGTCTCCACACTTGGCCTGGAATGAGGCCTCCTTGGCACCCTCCTGAGCCCAGATTTCCTTGTGGAGGTGGGGAGCTGCATCAACATTCAGGGATCTTATCAACTCCGTCTGGTGGAGAGCTGAAGTTCTGGTCTAAATAAGCAGCAAAGACAAAGCTTGTAGCTTTACAAGCCCTCCCATCCCTGGTACTGGTGAAAGAGGAATACTGTGGATCAAAGCTAGACTTGGCCCCAGTGTGTCTAGAGGTCCCCGTGGGGCAGATCAGACTGCAGACTGGGCATCTAAGGAGGAAGAGCTGCTACCCCACTTGCAGTCTGACCCAGGTACACCTTGTCCACCAGCTGCATTCTCCCTTGTCCCATCTGCTGGCCGATTTTAGAAGACATAGCATATAGACACACTGAGGAAAGTGCTTTTGTGCCTGCCAAATTTATCATGGAAAGCTTGCTATGAAACACAAGATGGGACTTTATGTGAGCAAAAAATAAACTTCCATTGTGTTAAACCACTGACATTTGGGACTGGTCTGTTACAGCAGCTTGCATTACCTTAACTAAAACATCTTCATATTTATGAGGCAACGGGAGACAGATTTCCCTGGGTTATAGTTTCTTCCTCCCTCCCAGTGATCTATATCTTGATTCCACAAACATATCTTCAGAATGCATGGAAATTAGTTCCTTGGTTTGGAGAACAAACGAGATAGTGAGAGAGAAGGTTATTTCTTCCGAGTATGTTGAGACAAGGAAGGCAGGTGGAAAGCATCGTGAAAGACATTTTAAGCTTCTTAGTGAGTCAGAGTGATTTTAGAGGCCTCTGCTTGGTGATGGGCCCAGGTGAGTGGCATCACCACGTGGTATAGGAGAAACTGAGGGAGAAGGGATGATTATCTTTGCTGAGAAATCCGTCAAATCAGGGATGTTGGTTCTGTGATCCCATTCCACTGGCTTCATGCGATTTATAATTAACACTAATGATGTCACCATGTCAAAGGGAGGAGATACCAGACTCTCCCCGCAGTAACCCCCCTTGTCCTCAAGGGATACATTCCAAGGCCCTCAGATCCTGGGTGTCTGAAATGGCCTCAGTTTCAATCTGGATGCCTGAGACCATGGACTGTGGGATTCCTGCTTACCCTTGGACCCATTTCTTTTTCCTTCTTCACAGTTACATAGATAGAAGGCTCATTCTTTCCTTCCTTAGAGTCTAGTAACCTCAACATACAATTTTTTTCTTTCCCCTTTAAATCAAGAACTTTTACCTCTTCACTTAAAGAAGCCACTCTAGAGCTTCTCTTCAGCATATCCAAATCACATCACAACACTTGGACTTCAGGGCCATTATTAAGTAAAATGAGGGTGACTTGAACACAAGCACTGCCATGCGACAGTTGATCTGATAACTGAGATGAGTCCTAAGTGACTAACAGGCCGGAAGTGTAGGCAGATGGGGACACTGGATGGAGCGATGATTCACGTCCAGGGAATAGGGAGAGGGATGGCAGGAGACTTCATCACACGACTCAGAACAGCATACAGTTTAAACTTAGAATTTTTTTATTTTTGGAGTTTTCCATTGAATATTTTTGGATGACTATTGACAAAGGGTAAGAGAAACTTCAGCCAAGTAAAGACTTGAATGAGGGGTGGGGAGGGGGCTGTGCTGTGATATGCACCAAGAAAAAGCTCACTGCAGTCACCACCTTTCCTACAATCCTTTCCTAATTTCAATTCTAACTACAGAAATCCAGAAGCAGATGAGATAACAGAGGACGTGGCCCAAGCTCCAAGCCAGGAGAATAATCAGACATTAGGAAGAAAAGTGTGGGAAGAGAGAAAGAAGAGGGGTAAATAGCAAGAATGCTCCTTTTGTTGCACAAACCATCCCTTGTGAGTCCTCACAAGGTCCAGAGCTTCTGTGCGGGGACACGGAGATTGCCCTCAGTGCTCTGGGCAAGCGTACCTCGAGAGGGCACCTTCCTCTCCATGCCTGGAACTTGCTGAGTCAGGTTGTTGGGGGGTGTCACTTTGCTCCACAGAAATGACCCTATTACAGTCAAGGTTGCGTTGTTAGAGAAGACCTCGGCCTCACTGCCAGTCACAGCACTGTGCAGGGACATGTGTGTAGTGATGGGAATGGCCACTAATTCTGAGGTAGCCGCTAACTTGTGGCTACTGAGCAATGGCAGTGTAACTAGTGCACCTAAGGGATGGAATGTTTAATTTTAGTTAATTCTAATTAATTTAAAATGAAACAGGCTCCCGTGGCTGTCAAAGTGGACAGCAGCATGAGCGTGGATCAGGGTTCGGTAAGGTTACCAGAAGTACCGTGGGAGCACCATGTCCTCTATAGCTGACCAGAATAAGGTTAAACTCCTCCAAGCACACTACGAATATCCTTAGTATAACTTATCTGAAACATGTTGTTGGAAAACAAAACTGCTGGCCCTAGAACTGAAGGGGAAATTCTACAGACAACTCTGGCATCTCTCTGTTTCTTCCTCATTTGCTCCATCCCAGATTGCTAAGAAACAGTGGGTTTGGGAAAGTATCCAAACATGACCTTGAACCCTACATGGTGGCACTGGAATAAGCATTATTTAATCTTTAACAACATCCCTATGACGTAGCTAGTATCCTTGTTTTCCAGATGAACAGACTGAGGTTCCAAGAGTTTTAAAATTTTTCCTGAGACACTCAATTGGTATGTGACAGAGGAGGAATTTTTACCCAGCTCTATCTGGTTCCATTATATTCTTAACCATACCCCTGAATGTTCCATAATTCAAGCTACAAATGTGCTTTTCTCCCCCAACTTCTTGCACACAAAGCATCTGGCTTCCAGAGTGTTTTCTTTTCTTTCTTTCTTTCTTTCTTTTTTTTTTTCTTTTCATTTCCCCTCATTACTGGCTTAATGCATGCTAGAAATTCTAAGTAAAAGAAGTGCCTGGAACCACTGAATATTAATACCTAGCATTTGCATAGCACTTTATAGTTTACAAAGCATCTAGACACATGTTATTTCATTTACTCTCCCCATCAACCATACGGGAAATTATTATCATCTCCTGTTGACGGGGGGGGGGGGGGGAACGGAAACCCACAGAAGCTAAGTGACTCCCCAGTCCCTCAGAGGTAGACTCAGGGCTAAGGCCCAGACTTCTGACTGGGAGGCTCTGCCTCCTGCAGATAGACCCAAGTGGGCAGCCTCATCTTTCTCTGCCTTGTACTCTAATGACCACTTGCAGAATAGCCAACTACATATGGTTTCAAAGAAAACAAATTATATTGAAACAGAAGAATATTTGTAACCAAATGTGTGATATAGTATTATACATGTGCTTCTTTATTAACTCAACCAGATCCAGCAGCTGGTCTAATAACTTTTTCAATTTCAAAGCAGTGATCAGTGTAAATGATATTTTAAGGTATGTACAACAATACTAATGTATAAAACTACAGCAGCTTTAATTTCTGGTAGTAAGAAAGAGATAGGTACCACTAAGACTGTTGTGATCTGTTGCCTACATTTATAATTACAGAAAATTCTTAATCTCAGTTATAGTCTAGTAAAAAATAAAGACGTAGGCTCAGCATGGGTAGCTCAGCGGCTAGGGTCCCAGACATATACACCAGAGCTGGTGAGTTCAAATTCAGTCCGGGCCTGCCAAACAGCAATGACAACTACAACGAAAAATAGCTGGGCATTTGTGGTGGGCGCTTGTAGCCCCAGCACTTGGGAGGCTGAAGCAGGAGAATCACTTAAGCCCAAGAGTTGGAGGTTGCTGTGACCTGTGATGCCACAACACTCTACCCAGGGTGACAGCTTGAGACTCTGTCTCAAAATAAATAAATAAATAAATAAATAAAGATGTAACTTTTTCCCGTCTAAGTTCACAGAACTGTTTAATTCTGTCCATGGAATCCGCAGACTGCCCACTTAGGACATCTCCATCTAGAGGCTTCAGAACTCAGGACCAAATCAACCTCCTACGTGACCATTAAGGAAGGAGAATTAGATTGGATTAAGGAAGGAGAATTAGAACCATTTTGACGGCCATGATGGGTCAATTTGGAAGCTAAATGTCTAGTGCGTTCTCACTAGAGTGCCTTAGAGGCATTAAGTTTTCTGTGTGCCCCAAGGTAATGACAATGAACAACCCAACCATCCATCTCGTATCCATGTGGCACCTTCCTTCCCAGGGCTCAGGAAAGTATGTCCATGTACATCTTGGACAGTCAGAGGCCCATGGTTTCTTCTTTCCATTTTAAACATTTACTTCTGTAACTGACTGTCGGAACACCTCATTTTAGTAATTCAGAATATTATGATTATCCCTCTTTTATAGATGGGGAAAAATGAAGTACAAAGTGATCGAGTGACTGTCCCAAAGCCACACAGCATCGCTGCAGAGAGGAGAACCCAGGCTTCCCAGCTTTCCAAATCCTATTTGGTATTTAGAAATGTGGGGGAGGGGGGAGATGAGGGAGAGTGGTGAAGGCACCGGACACAGAGCCAGGTAAAGCAGCCCCGAGTGTGCATTCAGCAGGCCCCGGCTCCAAGTTCCCAGTAAACACCGGGATTCTCTGACCATCACTGAAAGAGAGAAAAGAGAGCAAGGTGACCCTGAAGATTAGTCATCTCAAATTTTAAGGATCACATTGCAGATGGCCGTGTGCCCAGACCCAGCAGCTGCTCTTCGCTAAAGGGAGATGTTGACTCTCTAAGCTCCTGCAGAAGATTTATAGTAATTTCTTGATGTACCCAGGCCAAGTGATGGGCTGTCTCAAATCATTCCGGAACTCCTATAGGAGAACAAATAGGGGAAATGGCACCTCTGCTAACTCGCCCTTGGGTAAATCACTTGGCTGTCTTTCTCCAGTATCATATAATGGGTGAGAAAAATGACTGAAAGCCTGTTTTTCCTTTGGTCATTAGTCTTAGCCTATTAACTGTATGATGAACAAGGATTTAATTAAAAGCCACTGTCATATTTAAAACTCATGACACATACCAGGAATAAGCTCATGGAGTTGAAAGGCTCACAGCATAGAATAGCAGGGGGGATTCTAACAAAGTTATTAAACTGGAAATTCATTTGCTCCAGTGGGGAAATCCCAAACACTTGATTTTGACCTGTCAAGAATCCTTAATTTGCTTTTCATCGAGTGAGGGATTTGGAAGTTCTTGAGTATTTGAAGCAATCTATCACGCCCTGTGCTTTTCTTTGTCTGGATGTTTAAAGCAAAGAAAGTTTGGAGCTAAAATATGAGCATATAATTTGTGTGTGATATATATAAAAACCAACGCGTCTTTTCCAACTGTCACCGTGTCACTAGTAAACTTTCCTCAGGATTATACTGATATAAGAGATTCTTTGTTTTAATTCGGCAGGAGACAAACCTGTTCCCAAGCTTTAATTACAACAAAAGTAAAGACCACAAGAGGCAGGAGGGAGAGGGGCTGGAAGGAACTTCCCCTGTGGCCTGGGAGGCACGTGTGCCTGCCACAGTGGCAAAGTGGACAGGAGAGCACAAAAAGTCCTCCTCCCAGACTGGAGGAAACAGAAACGAACACTTGGAACTGTCCCTGCTGCTTGATTCTTCCTGGGTGAGCAGTTCAAGGGACTAGGGCAAGTGGGAATGGAGTTCCTATCCTGTAGTCTGTCTAATACACAAGGGCGAACACCTCCCTCTCCTATGGCAAACGTCACCAATAGACTGTGGAGTCCTTATTTGCTCCTTCCAGATCCAGCCTTGGATTGCACTCAAGGGAACATTTCAGGCAGAATTCCGTTCTGCAGTTCACTGATGGCAAGGGCTGTGGGGCTTCACTGCCCTCACCGAAGGTAGACGTCACCTACAGACAGTGGCGTTCTTGTTCACAAGCCGACCCAGACAGGAGCACTCCCGCACAGGCAGCCCTACGGGTCAGAACTGGTATGAACGGGTATGAGAGCGGGAATCCCTTTACTGTCTTCAGCCTTTGCCCATCTGGTTGCCTTGGTGTTTTTTTTCTCCTTTTCAGAATCCTCATGGTGGATGGTGAAATGCCTACGTTGGATTAGCAGACATCACTGCTCAGGGATGACACTCAGTGTGTCATAAACCCACCATGCTAGTTATAACTTAACCACCCTCCTACTCAGGAAGCATATCCAAACGCAGGTAAATTCCAGGGAAAGATTCTAGGGACAATATAGAAAACATGCCATCTTTTTAAGTAAGCAATCAACAAGTTCCATTATAAATGTTACAGGAAATTACTTGTCATACATCTCATAGCTGGGGATTTTGATACCTGCTTTCAGCTCTGCCTTAGACACTGGAAAGCAGCTTCAGGTCCAGGATAAGACGCTCCAGCTGTCATCCTGCAGAGCTGATGGTGCTGGCAGGAGTCAGCCTGCCCTCCTTGACCACACCTTAGCAATGTGGTCTGTCTCTTGTGACCTGTTACTTGCAGGCCAAGTTTGAAACCTTGCTTCAAAGGAAAGCTGAAAGACCGAGGGGCAGCCTTGCCTGCCAGTGGCTCCTCATGACCTGCTTCAAACTATCTCAGGTCATAGTAAAGGAGAAGCCAAGACCTGCCCTCTGTCTCCCTTCCTAGACCTTCACACCTCAACTGCCCACCCACATTCCCGGGCCCCACGGCCCCACGCTCTGTCCAGTTGACTAGTGTTAGGTGCACAGGAGTCTTCCCTGAAAGCCAAAGAAACAAAGCAAAATCTGAAGCAGGTGAGCGGCTTTATTGCTCAGTGTTTAACTTCAGCGTCTCCAGACAGGCAATCCTCATTTCCCGTTTTCTGTTTACCCAGAGAAAGCTGAAATTTAATGAGGTTTATGCAAGAGAGATTCATGAGACCACAGCTGCCCCTGAACCCCTCACACTGGGCAGCTGGGCCGTGCAGGGAATTTCATTACTGGCATTACCAGAGCCCTGGAAGTAGGGAGGTGTCAGGAAAATCAACGCGGCTGCCCCGGGTGTCCTCACCTCCTTTTCACGGCTCCCAGCTGTCCCTTCAGTTTCTGCCACAGGTGAGTAGGGGCAGTGTCCTGGATGAAGCAGCACTTTGCATTATTCAGCTCATCACTACATGAGCAAAGTCAGTCCTGGGACCAGAACATTTCCAAGCAATGTTCACACAGAGGCCGGCTGCTCTCCTGGGCCTCCGGAGAAGGCCCCCTAGAAGGTAAGAAGGAGTATTATTTAGAAATTCAAGAATAAGATTTTCACCTCCCAGAGGGCTGCACTGGGCTGCAGACTGTATAGAATAATAATAATAACAAAGGGCTTGGTCAACAAACTTGCTGGGAACAGAGGCATTTCCTCAGCAAGGCACTGGGCCCTCGGTTTGCAGAGATTCGGGTGGGGCTTCCACCTGAGGAGGAATCCACTCTCTACACTGACGCTACATTTGGGGCATTTATCCCATGGCTAAGGCAAAAGCAAAGACAAATCCGAGATAGTGAATACCCGCAAAGCATTTGGCAGGCTGAGTGTGGGGTCATACGCGGCCGTTGTAGACAATCGCCCAGCTCCAGTAGCTAAGCGAGCTCATTTAGCTCTTGCTTGGCGGATGAGGGCTTTGTTGCTCCTGGGAAAAGCAGAGGTGAGGGTGGGAGGTGGAATGGGGTTGAGAGTCAAGGAAAAGGACAAGAAGGAGGCGTGAAGCCCATCGCAGCTCGGATTCTCCCTACTCAGAACATGATACAAATCCAGCAGGCCAAGTGATGCTGGAGAATTCTCATTTTGACGGAATTCAAAATGAGGGCAGGCCCTAGAGTGCTGCTGCGGGGCTTGAGTTCTCACCGCAAGGCTGGGAATCCCTCCAGCACTCCCCAGTGCCTCTTCTCGCTGCTGGGAGACCACCCCTTCATTGCCCTCTTAACACCCATTTAAAAAAAAAAGTTATTTCCATGTTAACAAAGTGCTTTGGGAAACCAACTAAAAAAGGGAAACATGCAAAAAACAAATAAACAAACAAACAAAAAAAGTTTAGTATAATCATCTGCTTTGCAGCACCTGTGGCTCAAAGGAGTAGGGCGCTGGACCCATATGCCAGAGGTGGCGGGTTCAAACCTAGCCCCGGCCAAAAAACAGCAAAAAAAAAAAAAAAGGTTTAATATAAAAAAGGGAAACTTGAATTTCTAGGGCTGAGTTTTGATAATGGTTGTGATACAATTACTTATTAAAAACTAGGTCAAAGCTGGGTGCAGTAACAGGGGCCTATTGTCCCAGCTACTCTGAAGCCATGGTGAGATGATAGCTTGAAGCCAGGAGTTCAAAGCCAGTCTAGACAACATAGCATGAGCTCTTTTCAATTAAGGTTTTTAAAAGTTTGAAAAAAATTAAAATGAAAGTTATTAAACAGAAAGCCTGTCATTGCAGCGCTCTGATACGGGGCCCTGACTGAGGAGGGTATCAAGACCATCCTTGGTATGCTAGCCCAGGCTTCTGGGCCTGGAACCTGTAGAGCCATCACACTGGAGGGTGGGACCCATATCCTACCCCCACACAATTCCCAACAAACATCATGTTTCTTATTATTCCAGACTGGGTTTTGAAAGGAGTGAGGCATTAAAGGAGGGTAATGAGCTTTTCTCCACTAGAGACATCTCCTTGGCATAAATTGGTTTTCTTTGGATCCCTAATCCCTACCCCCTTTTTTCCCAGATCATTGCATCCCTCTGTCTCTCTCCCTTCTCTGCCACCTCATCACTTCTCTTTTTATTCTCTGTTAATTCCACAAGGTTCTTATTTTGGTCATGACTTGGATGAGATTGCACCTTAGCAGAGAGAACATCAGGGCCAGATGCATTTGTTTTATAATCCCTGAGCCAAGGCGTGTGGTTTCCTGTGTCGGAAATGAAGCACCCATGTCATTGTGGGCAGGATCTAAGAAGTGCTTTGGCCAAGAGGGACCACATTATTCCCTTGGCAGATTCAGTATTTAAGCAAGAGACACTTGACCCTGTAAGATTCCAGGAACCACAAGAGCATAGTCATGTCTAATGGATGCCTCTGGCATAGGACCCCCATGTTGTGTCCTCTTGATTACAGTAAAACATTAGGAAGAGAGTACAAGAATGAATCATTGTTGAATACAAATAAGCACTTGTCCTTAGTCAAGTACAGAAAGCAGAACAAGGCATCATGCTGACCTAGGGATTTTTAGCTATCAGAAAGTTTAAGAAGGCTGATACGGTCAAGGGGATGACCCAGGAGGCTCTGTGAAGAATTGGTGAGAGCAGTGGGGAAGACTTACCAGAAAATAATAGGAGATTTGCAGGGGAATAGTAAATAGTACAGAGGAGGAACAAGTGGAAGACACTAGGAAGAAAAGAAGGCAATGTGGCTGGCCAGTGACGAAGACCACAGCAGGCTGGAACTGGGGCAATGGAGAAGTAGTAGCTTAGGAGAAGCAGAACTATCAGGATGAAGAAGAGGGAGCACATGCTCCAGCCAACCCCCTTCCCGTGACCAGCCTCCCCCGGATCTGTGGGCCACGTAGGTTCTCAGACACGTGGTGCTGACTCACACCTCCAAGTTTTGCTCACACAGCAGTCTCTATATGCAATCCCCTTTCCTGTGTCCACCTTCAGATCGGCACTCCCTCAACACCCAGCCATCCACGTTTAGACATCCCTTCTTCATACCAAGAACATGTAATAGATACATGGTGTGTGTATGCATGGTTGTAGTCGTATATCACCTCCTTTTGCACTGGTTATTTGGTTTCAACTGTTTTTGTTACCACATCATAAGCTCCTTAAGGAAGAGAAGTGTGTCCAACTACTCTTTGCATTGCAGATATTTAGCATAGTTTCTGACACAATGACAGGCCTCAATAAATACTTGAAGAAGGGTTAAGACAGCAACGGGAAAAGCACGGGCCTCAATAGTTGGGTGTTTTTCTTTGATTTATGTGAGTCTTCAGTGATGGATAGAATCTGGAGGAGTTTAGGGCAGAGGTTAGCACACTATGGCCCACAGGTCAAATCTGGCCTGCTGTATGTTTGTTTTTAACAGCTTCTTTTGACTTATAATTTACATATCACCCCAATCCCCCTCCTGTATAAAATTCAATTCTTTGTAATATGCCAGGGGTGCCAAAAGTGCATACCCATTTTAGATATCATGTCTGTAATACTGAGTGCTGCCACCGCCACTTTGCGCACCTCTCGTGAGTGCAGAAGCCACATGTTACTGGGAGCCATCTTCTTTTCTTGGTATATATGGACTATCAGAATTGCAATACAGTTTTTTCCCTTTTGTAAAATGTGTATGCATTTCCACCTCTACTTTCCATAATTCCAGGCATTAATTTTAAGGATAATGAATGGGCGGGGCCTGTGGCTCAGTGAGTAGGGCACCAGCCCCATAAACCGAGGGTGGCAGGTTCGAACCTGGCCCCGGCCAAACTGCAATTAAAAAAAAAAAAATAGCCAGGTTTTGTGGCAGGTGCCTGTAGTCCCAGTTACTCTGGAAGCTGAGGCAAGAGAATCGCCTAAGTCCAAGAGCTGGAGGTTGCTGTGAGCTTGTGACGCCACGGCACTCTATGGACAAAATGAGACTCTGTCTCTAACAAAAGGAAAGAAAGAAAAAGGATAATGAGAAAGAGCATTTCCTACTTTTCCCTTTTATCCTCCCCTGGAAGGCAGGCTTGATATTATCCTTCGCAGCTTCACTTCAATGCCAGTACACCCCACATACACACAAAGCCCCTTTCAGCTACCTTGCATGTTTGGTGGTGAAGGCTGCGCCCGCAGAAACACAAGGTTCTCAAATGTTAGCAGGGACTAGAATCCCCCGAAGGGTCGCAGATTGCTGAGCCCCATCCACAGTGGCTCTGAATCGGTGGGCTGGGGCAGGGCCAAAGAACGTGCATTTCTAAGTCTCCAGGTGCAGCTGATGCTGAGGCCACACTCTGTGCCACTGGGGGAAAGGCAAACACTCTTCCTCCTGTCTACCCCACTGCTCAAATGCAAGAAGCAGGGTTCTTCCCTTTCTCTGGGCTCTTGCTGTCTCGCCATATCCTCCTGCTTCAACATGCTATTCCGTGTACAGGGAACTCCTAGAATGCTTCATAATATCCACCCAGGCCAAGTAATCTTAAGAGATCCCCAAATTACAGCACTTCTTGAGATCTATTTCCAACATAACCCTAGGCCAGTAGTTTTCAACCTTTTTTATCTCAGGGCACTGTTGAACCTATATTTAAACTTCTGTGGCATACTGAAATTATGTTGATCCAAAAAAAGAATAGAAAAAAGAATATACTTACTGTGCTTTGAACTTCTTTTGAAAATAATTAATGATCTTTAAAAATTTTTGTGGCACACCTAAGATCCTCTCCCAGCACACCAATTGAAAATCACTGCCCTAGGGAGTCACTTATCCTCCACTTACTCTTTGAGAATTGAGGGTAATTCAACAGCACAGCATGCTGGGAGAATTGGTTTGTCAAATGCTCTAGAGGGCACCTGGTGAAAGGCAGCTGTGCGAATGGCAGAGCACTGAGTTTGAAAGAACCTGGGTTGAAGAGTGTGCACCAAGGAAGGAAGTGGACTCCGAAAATCCCTCCGGCAAACATGGAAGGCACAGCTACTGGGGGGCAGGAATTGCATACTTCTGCTCTGATGCATTAGCAAAATATATTTCAAAACACTCTTTTAAAACGTTTTTATGCTTTCCAGTGATGGACTGCAAAGTGGTCTGCTCCTCCATTAAGGGGGGCTGTGTGCTCTCCCCTGGTACTGGCTGAGTTCACACCCCAAGGCTCCTGATTTCGGCTTCTTTGGAGCACATCGCGGCTAACAGGTACATCCCAGCTCTTAATTCCTCACCTGTTTGTCACTTTCTTCCTACCACTGGTGTCTCTGCTTGTGGTGTTCCCCGGCCTTATTCCAATCCAAAAGGAGTCTGAAGAAACCATGCTCAGCTTAATTTTGTATTCTATATGCTGGCTTCCTGGCTGCTAAATAATACCATTATTGGGATTGCCATTTTGTTGCTGTTGGTGTCGTCCTTGATTTTGAGAACTACATCATAGAACTCCTTATTTTCCTCTCTTCTGTCTTGCTCATAACTGTGCTTTTCCCCAAGCTGCTCTCCCTCTCTCCCCCCACAAAAGTTAGCCAGTGCCCCTGACAGCCAAAATTAATGCTGTGCTTACTGGGTAATAAGTTCCAGGCTGAGCACTTGACATGCATTATTTCATATCATCCCTACAGCTACAAGAGATAGAAGCAGATACTAATATTGTCCTCATTTTGTGGAAGAGGAAGTCCAGGCTTACGGTGGGTAAGCAACACGTTCATTGACATCCAGTGACAATGAGAGTCTGACTCCAGAGCCTGGGGCTCTTAACCACTCATCACACAGGAGTGGGAAAGATAGATTAGTGATAGATGATAGATAGACGACAGATAGATAGATAGATAGAAAAGTAAACACACTTTAAACATTTTATAATGAGCAGGAAATGCGACATTCGTCAAGAAATACATGCAGAGCCTACCACACCAGTCGCACTTCCAGTCCTGGGTGTTCCTATTTAATCTCCACTGCAACAGGATTGGGAGGTGGGCCCCAGTGGGTGTTAGATCATGAAGGCTCCGCCCTAATAAATGGATTGAAGCTGTGGGGGTGTGGAGCTGGGCTCTTCTCCTGCTGTCTGCTTTGTACAGACACAGTTTTTCTCCTCTCCAGAGGACACAGCAATAAGGTACCATCTTGGAGCCAGAGAGTGAACCTGCTGGCACCTTGATCTCGGACTTCTCAGCCTCTAGATCTGTGAAAGAATACATTTCTGTTCTTTCTAAATCACCCAGTCTGTGGTACAGGCAGTCCTGGGTTATCAGCAAGATAGATTTTGTAGGTTTGTTTGTTTTGCTTTGTTTTGTTTTTATTTCTGATTAATATGAGGGTACAAATGTTCAAGTTACATTGTTTTCCATTCTAAGGTAAAGTTCAAGTTGTATTGAGCCCTTCACCCAGGGGGCCTGTTGAACACCCTCACATTGTGCTCATTAGGTGAGATCCCGCCAATCACCCCCCCATCCTCCCTCAGCTCCTTGCTAGACTATACTTGTGTTTTTTCTTCGTGTGAGCTTGTAATTGTTTCATATTAGAATTGAGTACATTAGATACCTTTTTTCTATTCTTGAGATACTTTACTAAGAAGAATGTGTTTCAACTCCATCCAGGTAAACACAAAAGATGTAAAATCTCCATCTTTTCTTATGGCTGAAAATTACTCCATGGTGTACAAATACTACAGTTTGTTAATCTGTTCATGGGTTGATGGGTTGCTTCTACATCTTGGCAACTCTGAGTTGAGCTGCAATAAACATTCTGGTTTTAGATTTCTTCTTCAGTTGAACATGTTGAAATGTGAAAAGTTGAACATGTTGAAATTCTTAAGTTGAACAAGTTGAAATGTGCCTATAAGTTGGAATAGGCACATTGACCTATTAAGTGTAATAGCCTCCATTCATAAATGCAAGTGGTACATCAGTGGGATGTTTGTAACTCGGGGACTTCCTACATTCTGTTACAACAATACAAAATGGACTTAGACCAGCATCATCTTTGATCAGTTGCTAAATGGTCACTCCTTGAGAGCAACGATTGTGTTTTGTCATTACTGTGTCCCCAACGTCTAGTTCTGTGCTGAGCACACCATAAGAATAAGAAAATCTTTAGTGACCAACAGACAAGCCAAATCACCCTGTAAGAGAAGATAGAATCTTGTACCTTTCTCAACCACTTGTATGAAAGACCTATATGGGCTCATGATCAGTCAAGGTTCAGTCAGTAATCAGAAGCTACGCCAACTATTTAAACACAATAAACTTAATATAATGAATTGTTAAATGGATATAAGATGGGAAGAATAAGAGAATTCTGTGGTATGTCGGAGGTAGTAACTGCAGAAAGCAGCCCCGTTAGCTGACTAATGGGATAACCCTGACAGGAGTAAGAAACCAACAGGAATTAAATTAGGAGCAAGTGCCTCAGACCTCCTCAGTCTCCCTGCAGCCCCCCCTGTCGGGGATAGAGAGCCACCTGGCAAAGCAGAAATGAGCGTGTGCAGTTATCACAAAACATCATCCAGAAGGGTGCGCTGGGAGCTGAGTGAATGCGACAGCTCGTCATGGTAGGGTTAAAGGAGTACACACTTTTCACTTTTGCTAAAGCAAGAAGCTAATTGAGGTATTTTTCTTGGGCTATGATTTTTAGTTTACGCCTTTTCCTTTCCCCTTCAGCATTTCTTCCCAGGGGTGACTCAGAAGCAAGTATTTTGTAATGTTTGCCAGGAAAACCCTACAGAGACTGGCTGTTTCCATCCAGACCTGGTGCAAACAATTCTAGGAGCTGCCAAAGGGAAGCCATGGAGGCTTGAGTTATGAATAAGCTCTTTTTCCCTAAACATCGTAACTTTAGTAAAACAACTATATCGGGCATTTAACTCCTACATTCACACACAAAAACATACTAATTGACTACACTGCTGATGACGCTTAGAACAGAGGGATAGATGAACCAGTAAACTACAGGTGCCTCATAGTTGCAGCCCACCCTTATCTAGGCTGGAAGAGATGTAAGGTACAAGACTTAACTCCAGTTTTTATGAACCTGAATCCCTGAGTCCAGGGTCCTTCATCGTGCTCTCTAAAGGTGTCTGGTTATTTTTTTCTCCCCTGGTTCATTCTTGCCCCTCTCCTCAATCACGGATGGACAGTGAAAAAGCAATGCATCTTTTATGTCAGTGCCTGCTTTTGTTTAAAAGTGAATTACATCTCAAGCCCTGGAAAACACGTCTCCTGCTGCTTGTTCTTGGCTTTATTCTATGTACTCTCTTTTATTTCTGTCTCCTGAATTTTTTAGTGGAGTGACAGAATATTTTCTACCTCATCCCTCCAACCTCATCATCCACAGCCTATCCTGCCTGCCTCCTTCAGTAGGTATAACATTCCAGGCCATGGAGGCCATCCTTTGCACAGGGTACACAAGGGCTGGTGCTGTCTGAAGCCAAAAATCACACAAACAATATTCCTTGAGGGGCTTTCCATCACTGGAAGGGAAACCCTGACCCAGTGAAGCCTGGATTCCTCTAGAATAGTAACATGTCTGCAAGATGCTTTGCACGAGACATTTTCTAAAATAACATGGAGTGTGGGAGCTTTCCTTTTTTATAATTCAAAAACAACTTAAGCCATAAAATATGTGGTGTTGTCACATGGAAGCATGCAATACGCATGTCATCACTGAACACTGTTTATGTTTCCAGAAGGGTCTGATACGAATGATTATGGAAAGAGGGAAAGAACATCCCCTAAAGAATGCTGGGAAGAACAAAGCAATTTGTTCACTGCACTTTTCAGATAGACTAGAATTTCTTTTTTAAGGAGAAAACTCCATGCTGGCAAAGGTGTGGAAAAACATAAACTCTCTGACTAGAATATACTATTAGAATGGTTCTGAAAAACAATCGGGAACTGAGGCTTAAAAGGCTTTAAGAGGCTTAAAAGTATGAACATACTGTGTCCCAGTAATGCCATTTTCAGAAATCTATCCTAGCAAACAATCGGCAATGCTATTAAGATTTACGTAAAAGAATCCAGGCTTAGTGTCTCCAAGGCATCATTTGAAGTCAGGAGTTCAAGACCAGTTTGAGCAACATAGTAAGATCTCATCCCTACAAAAAATTTTAGAAGTTAACCAGGCATGGTGGTGTATGCCTTTAATTCTAACTACTTGGCCCCTGAGGCTGAAGGGTCTCTTAAGCCTAGGAAGTTGAGGCCACAGTGAGCTATGCAGTGAGCCACTGCATCCCAGCCTGGGCAAAAGAGTAAGACTCTGTCTCTAAAAAGAGAAAAAGATATTTCAAGAACAAAGTTTATTAAAATGTTACTTGTATAGTGGTAGCTATTATAAGTACACTAAATATGGAAAAAGTCAAAAAAACTATGATGGGTATGATGGAATTTTACTTGGTGCTGAAAGATCTTATAACTGATTAAAAAATAGGTGCTAGTGATATAAGATAATATTTTTAAAATAGCAGAATACAGAACTTTGTATATAGTTTGAGCCTGATGTTTAAAAAATAAATGTATCTGTGTGTGTATATATGTGTGTGTGAGAGAGACAGAAAGAGTATGTGTATTCCTCAGATGTTTGATGAATTGCAGGTAATCTTACTCTTGTGGTAGACCCTACTATAATTTCCAAATTATTTTGTAAATGGGAAAAAGTTCATTTTAGAAACATATCTAAGTTAATTAATAATAGAAAATGATAGTATATTTATTGCATTCTTTAAAAATGCAATCTTATGGGGTCTTGGGGTCTTGGTATGTACCACACCTTTTGGGGGCAAAACACGATTGTAAGAGGGTCTTTTCCTAACAAATGCAACCAGTGTAACATGGTTTCTTGTACCCTCAATGAATCCCCAACAATAAAAAAAAAAAAATGCAATCTTAGTTGAGTTAACAAGAACAATTTTCACAGCATAGTTTCCATTTCTTCCCTGATAAAGTCCACTGACTTGTGACCTTTGGAAATGGCCCTATTGTTCTGTTTTTCTGAGGCCAATGCATCGTGACTGGATAAAGTTGCCCCGTCTGCAGCTGGGACAGCCTGATACAGTGCTCAGATACAACTCATAAATGTTTGAAAACCATAGGAATAGAATAATTTAATGTATGATTTAATTTTTGAGATTTAAAGATAAAACTATATGCACGAATGCATGTTTCTCTTGGAAGAAAATAAGGAAAATTAGAGAAAACTATTGTGTTTTCTCTTAAGCCTGGAAGTAAATTGGCTGCCTGGAGATTTTACTAGCTCTCTTTTTTTTTTCTCTCTGTCCAGCTAATTAAGCTGATGGGGTGAATGAGAGGAAGAAATTACTTTCTAAGAAACTGCGCAACTATATTAATAATATAGCACAGGGTGCTTTATTTTTCCAGCGTTCTTTCATACGTGCCATCTCATTTGACCATGACCACAATCCCCTGAGAATCAGAACAAGTATTATTACCTCAAGTTGTGGAAATTAAATACAGGGATGAGAACATTTGCCCGAAGAATCTAGTGATTATCTCCGGAGTCCTTGAAACCTGTGTTGCCAAAGCCTCTGCTCTTCCTCATGCTGGTCAGAACCTAGTGTAGTATTCAGAGCCCACTCTCAAGAACTGACTGAGTTTAAGACCCAATATGCCTGAGGTGAGTGTCCAAAGTCCTCTCCTGACCCACCCCACATGTCACCCCCACTGTCGGATTGTGCTGTGAATCCAAGTGGGGCTTGAACCCCAACTTTTCTGGAACTCTCACATCCTACCTAGCCTTAGATCGGGCTGTGTTTGTCTCGAGTCTCTCTGCTCTGACCCCTGCCCTGTCTTACCCCACCATCACCATGACCACTGCCTGCACCATTCCCACTCTGAACTGTTTGGCAGCTGAGTCCCTGGGTTGCCATAGGTCACAAACCTGCCATAAGTCAGAGCTAAACACAATCAAAGTATATCTCTGGACTCTTCCAGCCTCATTTCCTCCTCCTGCCCTCCCTACCTCCTTTCCACCTTCTTTCCTTCCTTCCCTTTCAGTTGTTAGCATGCTGACCTTGGACCTCAGGTGCTGAGAGCCAAGTCTGTACATTGTCGTCATCTGTCCTCGAGAGCCCTCCCCCCATCATATTTGATTGATCTATCCTTTTTCCCAAAGCCACGCCTTCCATCCGCCCTCACAAGGCAATTGTAATGTGTGTAGTGTACATCTTTTTGTTTTATAAGAAGTATAACAAGATTTAAATTGCTCATTTGCATGCTTCTATTTTGACATAAACACTTAGGCTCTACAGGTCTCTTTCTGTTTCCTACTTTTCTTACTCAACATTTTTATGACCCATTTGTGCAGCCAGATGTTCATCACGTCCAGTGCGTCTGACTGAGCATCCAGGGCAGGAATCCTTGACATTTATCCATCCTTTGCCACACTGCTCTTCAGTTGCCAAGGAAAGCGGATGCAGGAGGAGCCTGCTCCGCCTCCGCTCGCTGCTGAACCACAGCGTCCTGTCTTGTGTGTCCGGCTGCAAAGCAGAGCTCTCCTAGAAAAAGTGCACACTCTCAAGGTTCAGTCCTAAACCACCACCAGTCCACACGGCCCTATTTCTCCTGCCTATCAGTCCCAACTAAGAAAATAGGATTCTGGATGTTATGGGTGCATCCATAACAGAAGCCAATGAACTTTTGCCATAAAGGGCAGAGAATAAATACTTTAAGAGCAATACAGTTGCTATTCAACTGTTCACCTGTGCTGTTTCAGCACAAAACCAAGAGACAGTACATATGCAAATGAGTATGGCTGCATTCCAATAAAACTGTATTTTCAAAACAGGGTAGTGAGCTGGATTTAACCATGAGTGAGATTTGCTTATGAGTCAGATTTGTCCAGGGGCTGTAGTTTGCCCATCCTGGTTTATAGCAACCGGTGGCAAGGAAGAGAAAAGGAGGTGACTAACTCTGTCTTAATGCCGTGTCACTTGCCTTGGTTTATTAGATTCCCTCCTAGGAAGAAGCTGAGGTCCTAAAATCTCTCCTCCCTGCAGCACTTCCCTTCCCTGTCCTCCTCCCAACACAGACAGATCAAAGCTTGTGGTACTTGGCTTCAGCTTGTGTTCACTAAAAGCTTGTTGAAGGAGAAAACTGAATGCATACAAACATTTAAGTTTGGCCCTAAAGGTCCCAGAGAGGCCCTGTCCTCCACCCCAAACCTGGAGGACTTCAAGCTTGTGCTAAGGAGGAGGCCCCTTCCTGCCTGAGTTTTTTCTGCTGCCTCAGAGACACCTCACATTCCTGGTGGAGGCAGCCTCCTGCCCTAAGCCACCAAGGATCAGCTACCAAAAAGTATTTAAGAGGCCATAAAAAATGTTTTCTACTCCCTGTTCGTGAAACCCCCACTCTTCCTGTCTTCCTGCTGCCCAGTACTGCACACGCCACACTGCTCAATGAGGCCCCCAGAGATGCCACTCCCACACTGTGGACCCCCACCCACAGCTGCTCAGGACAACCCAGAGACACACAGCTGAAATCATGTGCTCACACACTCCACCTGGCTTCAGGACAGTAGCTACGGGATTCATTTCACTGCTAACTTCTTAAAGTGAAACTAGATTCTTAGGGTTTTCCATTCCATGGGGAAGACCCCTTGGGAACAAGGGGGCACGTCTTTGCGCTTTGGGTGGCTGTGGCTAACGTTGCCAGAATATGGTTTCAACATCTCTGTTCTAGGTCTTGACAGCCAGTTCCAGGAGGCTTGGGACCTGGGAAATCCACTGCACAGATTGTGTCCCAGAGCCAGGAGGCCACAGTCCAACCAGACAAGGGATGGACTATCAATACATTTTGTGTTTTTTATATTGCAATATTTTCAGTAAAATAACTATAATTCTCTTTTAGGCACAATGTATTAAAAGAAAAAATGAAAGGAGAAGAAAGAGAAGATTGGATAAAGAGGAAGGGACAAGAAAATCTAAATTTAAATAAAAAGCATAAGTTTATTCTATGAATTTTCATATCTGGACTTTCATCCAATAAACATTTATTTTAATTAACATTTTAAAAATGGAATGTAATATATTCATATAGTCAAGATTTTCAAATAGAGCTAAATAATGAAAGAGAAGCCTTCCTCTCATCTCAGACCTTAGTGAAACACTGTGTATTCTTCCAGAGATAGTCACAGAATTGGCAAGCTTATAAAAAGTCTTAAAAGATTCACAGAGTTTAGCATCTTTCTTTTTTCACTTCATTTCATATCTTGGATTCAATCTACCATTTTCCTGTCTTTCCATTTTGTCCTATCTGTTGTATGTTCTATTTTCTCTTCTCTTTGCCCACTTTAGGGTTAGTCAAGGTGTTTGTGGTTTGTTTTGTGTTCCTTCCTCTGGCCTCCCTGATTAGCTTGTGAGTTCTGCAATCTGTTCCTTTTGTTTTTGTAAGACAGAGTCTCACTACATCACCCTCGGTAGAGTGCCGTGGTTTTACAGCTCACAGCAACCTCAAACTTTTGGGCTCAAGCAATTCTCTGGCCTCAGCCTCCCAAGTAGCTGGGACTACAGGCGCCTGCCACAATGCCCACCTAATAAATTTGTTGTTGTTGTTGTTGTTGCAGTTTGGCTGGGGCCGGGTTCGAACCCACCACCCTCAGTATATGGGGCCAGCGCCCTACTCGCTGAGCCACAGGAACCACCCCCATTTTATTTTTTAAGTGTTTTCTGTATGTGCAACATTACACACATAATTCAGGATAATCTCCCAATAGCAAAGGCCTTAATTTAATTACATCTGTAAAATCCCTTTGCCAAGTAAAATAATATGTATAGGTTCTGGGGATTGGATATGGACATTTTTGCTGAGGAAGGTACATGTTTCTGTCTACCACAGCTAGTAATTCAAGGCCTACATTCTTGAACTATTAAGTGTAGAATTAATGTATAAGAAAAAGATGTCTCTTCTCTATTTATTCCTCCAAACCTATTACTCACATTTAATAAATGTACAACAGTTTTACTATAACATTTCTAAAAAGTTTTGTGTGATTTTTATAATTACTTTCATGCTATGTTTGTGAAAGACTTTGAAATAAACCAAATAAGAAAAAAGACTATAGTACATCTTTAATGGAAATCTATGTTGTCTAAAGCACCCCCTTTTGAGTTTTCTGATCTATGGGATTTGTACCTTTCATAGCCCTTGAGCTATTCGACAACTGTAGATAGCTGACAGCAACACAAATCATTCTGATCTATAAACATGAAAATATGTTTTGTCAGGTGGAGAGACATTTCATTTCCCTTCCCCACTCACTGTGAAAAAAGCAGATTTTGCATTTATTTGTAAGTCCCTAGTAGCATTCAAGACACGCTACTCCAAAATATAGTACCTTGGCATGTTGACTATGTTAAGCTGATGGGATTTGAGAAGCAGTATGTGCAGGAAGGTCTCTTTGACCTTCCCCCTGCCCTTCTACCTGAAGCATATCATGAAAATGTCATATGAGAGGTACTGTCTCTGTACCCAGAGGAAAGAGGCATCCTTAACTCTGAAGATGAAGTGGCACAAGGAGGGATCTGAACACACAGGCCTTGCTAAGTTTCCCCCAGCTTATTCGTGCCTTCTGTCCTATCACATTCTTCTAGAACTTTCCACTCTTTATCAAACTTAGCATAAAACACTCAGGTTTAGCTGTTTCTTCAGGTCTACATAATGATATGGAGGCTCCTGTGTCATATACAAAAAGTAAACTTGTATTAAATAAATTGTTTTGTCTTGCTTTTTCTTGTTAATCTGTCTTTTGTTACAGGGGCCTCAACCAATGACCCTGAGAAGGTAGAAGGAAAAGATGTTTGTGCTCCCTGCATGCCTGTGACTATCTCTGCTCTTTGAAATCTCTTTTGAAGCAGTTGTACCATCTTGCTAGTTCTCTTATTGCGTTAAATAAAATTATTGATGTATTCATTTTGTATTTATATGAGACTCATGTTTACCTTTTTTGAAAAATTGTTTTGTACCAGCCTTAGAGATCTAAATAACAGTCTTATTATTAAATGGCCTCTGTAAGTAGAATAATAAGGTATAGAAATCTGTTTTCTGTTAAGTAAAAAGATGACAGAGAATTTGATTAGTCCTATTTGTTTGTCAAGTTGTCTACTTACTTTTCTGCCCATCAAGAGAGAGAATAGCTCTTTGGTATCTAGACCAGTGAGTTTTTGTGTTTCTGTACCTCTGATGTCTCAACCTGAGCTAAAATTGTAGAAGTGACACCCCTAAGTTCTCTTTTTGTCCGTGTATCTGTGTATCTGTATCCTTTACCGCTTTTGTATAAGTGTGAAATGTTTTCCTACCTTAAGAGAGTATTAATAAATTAGATCATAAAGTATCTTAAAGGAACTTTATTCCAACTGACTTAAAGAGAAATTAGTACTTACATAAATCCAATATTTCTAAAATTTCTATAAACTGAGAAGGTTGGGTTTTTAATATTTTAAATGTCCTAAAAATTCTTACAGAAAATATCTCAGAAACCCTTTAAGAATCCAAGTTTACATGATTAAAATAAATCTTTGGCAAACTAGGCTACCAACGGTCCCTAACTTCCAGTGACACAATTTAGGATTTTTCCAACTTTACCATGGTGCAAAAGTAATATGCATTTAGTAGCTTTGCTGGGGCTACATCCGGCTAGATTCATCAGAAATTGAAAATATTCTCCACTTACAATATGGAGTTTATTGGGACATAACTTCATTATAAGTTGAGGACAATTGTAGTTTAAGTTTGGTTTAATAAAACATTAATATCTTCTCTGATTTACCTGTGTTGAGTATAATAGAAGTATACACTTTACTTTAATTGGGCTTGATTTTTCCTATTGTTATCAGGTTGCTGATCAAATAAACATTATTCTTACATAATGTAAATTTGTGCTTAACAAAATCAAATCATGATTTTCATACCTTTATTTTTAGAATAATTATGTTGTGTAGCATGCCAGCTTGAAGATAATTTCCAAGATCCTTAGGCAGCTTAAAACCTTGAACTAGTATTAAACTGAGTTAATTAATGGATATCTGTTGAATGCTTAGATAATTTCTAAGTAAGACAGAATGCTGTAACATATAATTCATTAATTTTAGGCTAAAAAGGAGCTACATCTATGGATAATATTAATGAGCATACTCAATTTTGCCATCTTAAAGACATGTAAAAGAGATGTGCATGGATATGGAAAGCTGTACTCATGACCGGCACGGTGACTAACACCTGTAATCCTAGAACTCCGGGGAGCCAACACAGGAGGATCCCGTGAGCTCAGGAGTTCGAGACCAGCCTGAGCAAGAGTGAGATCCCACCCCCCATCGCTACCAAAAATAGGAAAATCAGCTCGGCATTGTGACAGGCATCTGTAGTCCCAGCTACTTGGGAAGCCGAAGCAGGAAGATTACTTAAGCCCAGGAGTTTGAGGTTGCTGTGAGCTAGGCCTGACACCACGACTCCAGCCTGGGCAACAGTAAGACTGTCTCAAAATAAATAAATAAATAAAGAGAGAGGGAAAAGTTGTATTCTAGTTTGCTGTAATGCTGATATATTGCAAACTAGAAGGTTCTCCATTACCCACCCCATACCAGTTTTCTCTGTGAGATCAGTTACGTTGGTTAAAACTTATAATTAATATGAGTTTCAACTACACCTCAGAGCAGTAATGTCAGAGAAATCCAATGACATATGTGTTTTGATTTTTCAAGGAAAAAGAGTAGACAGTAATCTACAAACCATTTTGCACCCTTGGGACTTGTTGAGGATCCCCAAGGATGCTTGTCTGTGTATGTAGATAGTTATAACTATCAATATTATATTAGAAATGAGAACTGAGAATTTTTTTCTTTTTTTTTTTGTAGAGACACAGTCTCACTTTATCGCCCTTGGTAGAGTACCATGGCATAACAGCTCACAGCAACCTCTAACTCCTGGGCTTAGGTGATTCTCTTGCCTCAGCCTCCAGAGTAGCTGGAACTACAGGTGCCCACCACAAGGCCCAGCTACTTTTTTGTTGCAGTTTGGCCGGGGCTGGGTTCAAACCCACCACCCTCGGTATATGGGACCGGTGCCCTATCCACTGAGCCACAGGCACTGCCCAAGAATTGAGAATTTTTAAAATATTGACCTCTTGTCTAATTTGAGGACGGTAGTGATGAATAAATTGCAAGTTTACATAAATAACATCATAGAATTACAAAAAAAATTATTTTGATCTTGTAGACTTCTGAGATTTCTCCTACTATAAAAGTGTCAGTTTCTTCCACAATATGAAAGAACATAATGAAAGACAAAGCTTGCGATGGGACATCTACTCACCTTTATGGATAATGACTCGATCTAAAAAGAAGTTATGAAATATGTGAAAATCTTAGCAAAGTTCATTCTATTTTGATGGGTTTGCTTCTCTGATTTACTGTTAAATGTCTTTGTTTACAAAATAAATAGTTACTCCTTACTTTCTGTAAAGAATATTATACTTACTTTACAGAATTAAAGAATTCTTTCTGCCTAGAGAGAAAAGATCTATGTCTTACCAGATTGTCTATGATTTATAAGGACTTTATTATGCCCTTGATTATTTAAAGGGAAAAAGAATTTCTCATTTGTAAAAGAGGTAAGGTTCTTTCCAATTGCATTGCTGTTAGTATGCATTTTCTTTCTTTCTTTTTTTTTTTTTTGCAGTTTTTGTTTTGGTCAGGTCTGGGTTTGAACTTACCACCTCCAGTATATGGGGAAGGTGCCCTACTCCTTTGATCCACAGGCGGTGCCCAATATGCATTTTTTAATGTTATATTATCACTCACTCGTATTAAGTAATCAAATACTGTTTCTCAGGCATCTGTGAGCCTCTGTTAAGAAAATGTCCAACCGGCGCGGTGGCTCACGCCTGTAATCCTAGCATTCTGGGAGGCCGAGGAGGGTGGATTGCTTGAGCTCACAAGTTGGAGATGAGCCTGAGCCAGAGTGAGACCTCATCTCTAAACATAAACAGGTGTTGTGGTAGGTACCTGTAGTCCCAGCTTCTTGGGAAACTGAGGAAAGAGAATCACTTGTCCCCGAAGTTTGAGGTTGCCGTGAGCTATAGTGCCACAGTGCTCTACTCAGGGCAATAGAGTGAGACTCTGTCTCAAAAAAAAAGAGAGAGAGAGAAATGTGTCCAAACTCCTCTCACAGCTTTTAAAAATTTTACCTTCCAAAAATAGGATCTTAAATATAGAAAAAATAAAATAAAACCTTTAAGATATTTTTCCACCTAAAACTATCTTTGAGATTTCCCAGAAAGAACCTGGGGAGGTGGGGGGGAGATGATTAAGTTGCTTCTTTTTTTTATTTTCCACCTTATAAAAAGAGAAGTCTTAGAAAGAATTGGGTTTGTTAGATATGTGACTGATGTAAGAGTTTCCTTGGAAGAGACGTCAGAATAGACATTCAGGCTACCCGAGGGGAAATCTGTATAACTCAAATGAATACTTCAGAAATTGTATGCTTTGTGGGAAGTCCCTGGGGAGTTGTCAGTGTTCTTTCTTTCTAAAATTTGTTTTCACCTCAGGGAAAACACTGATCAAAACTCTTAAGGAATGCTTTCTTTCAAGTTTTTCTGTATTTTTTGGTGTCCTGGCAGTGCTTTGTCTGATGGTGTAAGGCAAAAGCAGCCTGGTGTTGTTAGTTGTAAATTTAGTTATTACTTAAAATGTTTAAATAGCCAAAAACTTACTTCTCTAATTTGAATCTGAAGGATTCAAGACTACTGGTTCTCGATCAGGAATACACATCAGTCTTACCCATGGAGTTTTAAATATACATAAAATAGAAGAATGCATATAGGATGACTGACTAGAACACTGAGTCATCAAAGAAATTAAGAAAAAATTGAAAATTTTATGAAACAAATAAAAAAATAGAAATGCAACATACCAAAACCTAGGGGATACAGGAAAAACATTTTTAAGAGAGAAGTTTATAGCGATAGTTGCCTACATCAGAAAGTAGAAATATTTCAAATAAACAACATAATGACACAACTCAAAGAACTAGAAAAGCAAGAACAAACCAAATTCAAAATTAATAGAAGGTAAGAAATAATAAAATCAGATCAGAAATAAACAAAATTGAATCTAAAAAATATGCACAATCAACTAAATAAAAAATTGGCTTTTTGAAAGATAAACAAAATCAATACTCTATTAACTAAACTAATAAAAAAGGAGAAAAGACCCAAATAAATAAAATCATAAATGGAAAAGGAGTCTGATACCAAAGAAATACAAAGGATCGTTAGAGACTGTTATGAACAACCACATGGCAAAAAATTGGAAAATAAATTTCTATTAGTAGAAATTAATAATTTTGTGACAGATACAATGTACAAAAGATTGAGCAATGAACTAGAAAACTTTAACAGACTAAGTATGAGTGATTAGATTGAATCAATAATAAACAGTACTGCTGAAATCTAGTAAACATTTAAAGAAAAACTAGTACAAATGCTTCTTAAACTCTTCCAGAAGATAAAAGAGGAGGGAACTCTTTCAAATTCATCCTATGAGGCCAGCGTTCCCCTGATACCAAAACCAGACAAGAAGACAATAGAAAAAGAAATTTATAGGCCAATATCCCTGATGAGCATAGATGCAGAAGTCCTCAACAAAATACTAGCAAAGTGATTCCAACAGCACATTAAAAAGATCATTCCTCGTGATCAAGTGGGATTTATCCTAGGGATGCAAGGATGGTTTAACATACGCAAATCAATAAGCATATTGATGACATATTAATGTCACATCAACAGAATGGAGGACAAAAACTATAGAATCATGTCAATAGATGCAAAAAAAAATGCGTTTGATAACATTCAACATCCCTTCACAATAAAATCTCCCAACAAATTAGGTATAGAAGGAGCATATCGCCACACAATAAAGGTCATGTATGACAAACCCACCAAATGGAGAAAAGCTAAAATCTTTTCCTTTAAGACTGAAATAAGACAGGATGCCCATCTCACTTCTCTTAATCAACACAGCACTGAGGTCCTAGCCAGAGCAATTAGGCAAAAGAAAAAATAAAGGACATCTAAATTTAAAAAGGAATCAAATTTGCCCTTTTTTCAGACATGATCTTGTATCTAGAAAACCATGAAAGCTCAAAAAAAAAAACTCTAAACAAATTCAGTAAAGTCATAGAATATAAAATCAACCTACAAAAGTCAATAGCATTTTTATACACCAATAATGAACTAGATGAAAAGGAAATCAAGAATTCAATCCCATTTACGATAGCTATTAAAAAATTAAAATATCTAGGAATAAATTTAAACAAGGAGGTAAAAGATATGTATCTATTAGGAAAAGTTCAAAATGCTGATGGAAGAAATTGAAGATGACACAATTGAAACAAATCCCATCTTCATGGATTTGAAGAATTAATATTGTGAAAATGACCTCATTACCAAAAGAGATATACAGACTCAATGCAGTCTCTATCCAAATACCAATAGAAATAGGGAAAAATTCTAAAAATCATATGAAACCACACACAAAAAGATAGTCAAAGAAATCTTAAGCAAAAAGAACAAAGCTTGAGGCATCATGCTATCTGACTTCGAAGTATACCATAAACCTGCTATAACCAAAATGGCATAACACTGGCATAAAAACAGACAGATAGACCAGTGAAACAGAATAGTTTCCAGAAATAAATCCAAGTATTTATAGACACTTGATTTTTACAAAGGCACTAAGACTATTCCACAGGGAGAGGATAATCTCTTCAATAAACAGCCCTGAGCAAACTGGATATGCATATGCAGAAAAATGAAAGTAGATCCCTATTTCTCACAATTTACAAGACTCAACTCAAAATAAATTAGAGACTTAAGTGTAAGACCCGGAACTATGAAACTACTAGAAGAAAACAAGGGGAAGTGCTTCAGGACATTGGTCTGAGCAAAGATTTTTTGAAAAAGAACTCAAAAGCACAAGAAACAAAAGCAAAAATAGACAAATAGAATTATGTCAAAATAAAAAGTTTCTGCCTAGCAAATAAAACAACAGAGTAAAGAGAAAACATGCAAAATGGGAGAAAATATTTGCAAACTCTTAATTTGACAAGGCATTAATACTTAGAATATATGAGGAAGTCAAACAACTTAATAGGAAAAAAAATCAGATTAAAGAATGGGCAAATGAGCTGAATAGATATCTCTCAAAAGAAGACATGCAAATGGCCAACAAGTATATGAAGAAAATGCTCAACATTACTAATCATCATGGAAACGCAAATGAAAACCACAATACAGTATCATCTCACCCAGTAAGAATAGTTATTATCAAAAAGATTAAGAATAATAAGTGCTGGCAACAATGCAGAAAGAGGGAACTCGTACACTGCTGGTAGGAATGTAAATTCATACAGCCATTATAAAAAACCGTCTGAAGGGTCCTCACAAAACCGAAAATAGAGCCACCATATGATCCAGAAATTCCACTGCTGGGTATATATCCAAAAGAAGGGAAATCAGTATACCAAACGAATATCTCCACTCACATGTTTATTACAGCACTATTCACAATAGGTGAAATATGGAATCAATCCAAGTCCCATCCATGAATAAATGGCATACATACACAACAGAATGTTATTCAGCCATAAGAAAGAATGAAATCCTGTGATTTACAGCAACCTGGATGGAACCGGAGAACATTATGTTACGTGAAATAAGCGCTGCACAAAAAGAATGTTGCACGTTGTCACTCATATGTAGGGGCTGAAAGAGCAGATCTCAATGCAGTAGAGAGGAGAACGATGGTAATGATGGTTCCCGGAGGCCGGGAAGGATAGGGAAGAGGGAGACGAAGAGAGGTGGGTTAACGAGTACAAAAATACAGTTAGGAGAAATAAGTTCTAGTGTCCAATAGCACAGTAAAGTGACTATGGTTAACAATAATTGTGTATTTCAGCTTGGTGCCTGTAGCTCAGCAGCTAGGATGCCAGCCATATACACTGGAGGTGGTGGATTCAAATCCAGCCTGGGACCTGCCCAACAAAAATGACAACTACAACCAAAAAAAATAGCTGGGTGTTGTGGTGGGTACCTGTGGTCCCAGCTACTTGGGAGGCTGAGGCAAGAGAACCATTTAAGCCAAAGAGTATGAGGTTGCTGTGAGCTGGGATGCCACAGCACTCTACCCAGGGCAGCAGCTTGAGACAGTCTCAAAAAAACAAATTGTGTATTTCAAAATAGCTAGAAGATTTGGGATTTCCAAATACAAAGAAAATGATAAATATTTTCGGAGATGGATAGCCTAATTACCCTGATTTGATTATTATACTTCATAAGCATGATCAAAATATCACCTGTGTCTCAGTAATATGTATAATTATTATGTATTAATGTACATATAAATATAAGATCTGGACTTATTGACTCCTTGATATTCTTGGCAGATTATGTACATTATAATCTCAGGATTATGTTTTACCTCAAGATGTTTTTCTTCACAAAAATCATATTTGTAGGGCGGCTCCTGTGGCTCAGCGAGTAGGGCGCCGGCCCCATATACCGAAGGTGGCGGGTTCAAGCCCAGCCTCGGCCGAACTGCAAAACAAAAAAATAGCCGGGCGCTGTGGCGGGCGCCTGTAGTCCCAGCTACTCGG